>JAHLSL010000200.1:2523715-2536706 GCA_025920805.1 Petroica traversi
GAAGGAGAAGGAGAAGGAGAAGGAGAAGGAGAAGGAGAAGGAGAAGGAATCTACTGCAGCTCCTCAAGCAGAGGAGCTCTTACTCCTGACAGCCAAAATGCCACTCCATGCAGGTGGGGAATAGTACATATCCTATGGGAAATGCTGGAACTCCCATGCCAGTGTCTCCCCAACCAAGACAGGATATAGGAAGGAAAAGAGCCTTTCTCCGTATTGCTGGAGTTGGGCAGCCCACTGTCCCTGTTTGGGCCTCTCCATGTCATTACTCCACTGAGCTGGCACACACAGTGTCAGTGTCCTCCATATAGAATTCACCATATGGCTTGCATACACCTGATTGCACCTCTGTCCAGGTCACCTCCATACACCTTCAACAAGGCCAATTCCATCTCTGATGCATCTTTCCATGATGGTCCCCTCTCCTGGGTAACATACAGCATCTTCTTTAAAGGGATGCCTTTCTTCACACATGACAGAAGTCACCTCCAGAGGCTGTGGCTTGTTCTCCTTTTCCAATCACTTTGTTACTGCCCCATTCCCTAGAAAGTGATCCCAGCTGCTTGGTTCCTTGTAATTGCAGGCTACTTTATAAGTGAAATATTTTTGACTGTCTCACAGCTCACTGAAGGATGAGATCAGGTGTACAGAATCAGGAAGCATAGCAGTAGGAATATGCTGGTTCAACACCCCAAGTATAGCCAAGATTCTCAAGAGCCTTTGTAACCAGCTTGGAGGAGAGGGAGAGGTGTGGAAGTGTCCTCCCTTGACTCCCCTTGGGTTGGCTCTCTGAGAAGAAAAGGTAAAGAGAGAAACTATTAATAGTTTCTAAGGGATGGTTCCTGAACTGCAGAGCTGATGGTAATGCTGAGTACAAACACCAGATTAGTGTCACAACCAGTAATTTTATCATATCCTGAGCCAGTGTTACACAGTACACAGAAAAATAATAACCTTAATCCAGTTCCCAGAGATGCCAAACAGCACAACAGGGAACACTTACAGGAAGTGAGGTCTACATACCACAACTCTGGGAATGAGCACAGCAAGTCTGAGATCAAATAAATAAAGATTGTGACGAGCAACACTTAAAATAACATAATGAATAATTGTGAGAATGATTTTTTTTTCTAACATGCTGTGGTCAGATTTATCATTATCTCAATGCTTCATGCCTCATATTTGGTGTTGTGGTTTACCTGGCTGAACATTACAGCCATTCACTCAATCCCACTTCCGTGGGATCAGGGAGAGAAACAGAAAAAAAATCCAAATCATGGGTTGAGAAGAAGATGGTTTGAAAGAAAAGAAAGGGGTAATAATGATAATGAAAAAAGAATACTCAGAAAAAGTGCTGCACAAGGCAATCCCTCACTACTTCTGATGGATGCCCAGCTGAGTAGTGGCTGCAACTACCCTGCTTATAATATTAATCATGATGTCATCAAGTATGGAATAACACACTTATGGTAGAAGCATTAAAGTAGAAGTTTTATTTTTTTCATTTCCATTTAGAATGTTATTTAAATGCATTAATAGTGATTCTGTCACACAAGGCAGGAGAAAACAAAGCAAAATACTAAAATAAACCCCTTTTCATCTAGTTGTTAGAGGGGAAAGGGTTAGGTTATGTTTTGAAACTCTTTAAAAGAGAGGTAGTTTAAAGAAAGCTTCATGAGTTTATTTCTTTTTTTGTTGTTTTGGGGGGGTGGGGGTTGTTTAATTTTTTGAGTTTTTTCCCCCTCATTATTTAAATCCTCATTATGATTTTACTGTAGGGATCATGAGTTGAAGGTGGAGGAACATTCACAAATCTTTGGACGTGTAATTATTTCACTACCTTGTTCCTTTCTGTAGAGGTGTTTATGACTTCCCTTGCCCACAAAATATTATACTCTGTTGGCCAAACTTCAGAAGATTTTTGAAAGAGGGTTAAATTCTTGCTAAGATAGGTGGTAAGAAGGCAAAAAATGAAGTACTGGCTTATTTAAGAAGACCACAGTATTAAGTACCAAAGCATCCATATAAAATAATTATAACAGGAATTTTCACCTTAATTTATGAGATGAACACTCAGATGTTACTACTGTGGATTCTAAATTGGAGAAATCTAAGTATATAAAACACATACCCAAGGGTACACAAACTATAACATTTGGTATTGTAAAAATGAAAGAACCACTTTTCTTATAGATGAAATGAGAAAATTTGTCTTACTTTCAAAAGATTCTTTTTGATGAACACCTGAAATAAGAACACTCTTAAAATGTGTGAGAAAATAAATCACACTAAACAAATATATGCTAAAACAAAGCCTTTACTATTTTAAATTAATAGAAACCTAACCAATTTAAACAATTTTCTTAATTTTAGTCTTCCAGACTATTTTATTTGTTTATTTTGAATTATTTTTATCAACCTATCTTGTGTGTTCTATGGATTGATTGCTGAAAGAAATCATGTGCAGAAGAATATACATAGCCAGGATAAAATTACTACAAAATACCTCTACAAAAATTAGTGGGAGTGAGCCTAAAAAATAGAGACTGGGACTCTTCTAGAGAATCTTTCCATACTACTAAATAAATCCTAAACATCTCAGAAACCACAGCTTTGATCCTGAGTTTTGACCCTGAGTTTTTCTCCTGGAATTTGGAACTCCGTAAATAATTGCTTTTTACAATTTATTCCTGTTTCTTTATTTCTCATTTCTCTGGTTTTACAGGAATTTATACACCAAACTAAACTATAATTATTTGATATTTTTTTAAAAAGCACTGAGGTATTCATGAACTTAAGCTGCATCTACATATAGTGTATCTCAACCTATAAGTTTTGTACTCAAGGGAAAATATGATTTATGGTATGTGCCTGACCATTTGAGTCTTTAAATTCTGAGCCTTTACAGTGATTATTACCTTTACAGTGGTTCTTTCATGCGCATTTCATATTACTTTGGAAAAGTACTTCAGTAACCCAAGTAAGCCCATTTACACCAGTGAATAGAATTCTAATTTCTTTGTCTTTCTGAAAAGAGTGTTTTGGTTTCTCTAGAAAGAGGAAATGGGATAAAACAGCTGAAGTAGAAAAGTTAAGTGTTAAAGCAGCATATTTTCAATTTTTTAAAAGATTTTTACTTGTTTCTGGGGAGAGATTTTTTAAGCAACAGCAGAAGAAAATATTTCATCTTCTTTTCTTTGCTGTTCATGTCTCCATTTCTAAATGTAATGAGAGGCTCTGCATTTGTTGGTGGGAATTTTTATTTAATTGAGGTGAATTAAACACACATTTGGGTTTAAGTATAAATTGTTTTTAAAAATCAGAAAAAAATTTAATCCTCATATTTCTTACTAAAATAATTTTAAATTTTATTCTGTAATTAAGTATTATGTCATCGATTTCCTTTCTTAACAGGATATTTTTACACTGAGTTAGTTAATAAATAACTGCAAATTATAGAGAGGCTAATTAATGACATTCCCAGGTGGAAAGGGCAAGGCTCTCAGGGATGTACAGGATGGGATAGTTGGGCTGTCTGTGCAGGGACAGGACTTAGACTTGATGATCATGGTGGTTCCCTTCCAACTCAGGATATTCCGTGTTTCTGTGATATAAATTTTAAACTTCTGCATATTTTTCAGTTCAAAACAAGTTTCTGTTACCTATTGTGCAGCCTCCATTATCCTTTCTTTACTCTTATCAGGCTTCTAAACCCGGAAAGCAAGAGTGTGAAGTTTTCTTTCCTTGAGTTACTCATAAATCATAGGACATTAATTATAAAGGGAAGGAAAAAAAAATACGGGAAAAAAATACAGCAGTCGTGCATCAGCAAAAACCACAATGAAACCTTGAGAAATGGAAAGCAAACAGAAGTGTCAGGATGCAAGGATGGGGCAAAGGGATATGAAGAGAAAAATATAGTGAGTGAAAGTTATCTAATGATTTTTTAAAAAAAGGAGAAACAATGAGCATATTCAATTCAAGTTCCATTATGCTTGCCCACTGGGTGTTACAACCCCACTTACAGTCAATGAAATGGCTCCTATTGACTTGGAAGTATTTTCAATCAGGCCTAAAGCATAATGCCTTGTAACACTTGTTAATCTAGGTGTGCATGATTTAATAAAGTTGAAAGGTTCTCTTTTAACCAAGAAACCTGAAAGTTCTGAATGCATTTTCATATATTTTAGGATGCGTCTAACCCAAAACATAGAACAGCAGCTCTGCAAAACAATGCCCTGAGGCAGATTGAATTCTAGCACACAAAACTCACCAGCTCCTGAAGATCACTTGTGCACAGGAATTACAGACACTGCTCAGAATGTAATTTCCTTCAAATTCTCATTGGAAAATAAATTACTTCAGATTGGATGAAAGATCTTGCTAAAATAGCCTTTTGCAAAATGAAACTCCCATGGCTAGGCAGCTCTGAATAAGTTCTGGTTGAAAATAGGGTATTTTTTAGTATCCTGTAACAATGATTTTTTTTAACATTATGTGATAATATGGTATCTGTGCATACTGCTACTTAATGGCAAAGTATGATATAATGGTCAATATATATATATATTTTTCAAATTGAAAAAATTGCTCCTGCACTGACAGGAGCATCTTTTTGTATCTATGTTCATCTGAAACACACACTATATTCAATATGTCACAGTCTGAGCCATTCATTCCAGCACTGTTACTATATTATTCTGATATATCATTTTTACTATCGTGCTATTTGCTGAACAATCATGATGGAAAATAAAATGTATATGCAGGTTCACAATACTTTTCTAAACATTTTTCTGAAGTCATTGCTTAAATCAGTTGAAAATGAAATGCCACTTGTTAAAGTAATATTTTCCTCCGATGACAGCTTTTGGCAATTTGATGGTGCACGAAAAATTACATCTTTCAGTTCTGCAGGAATATCTTCTCATAGCTCTCATATATCTTTTCATCAGACTCTTTTTAGAAGAGGAGAGAGATTTCTAGCAAATATACATTTGCTTTCAAAGGCATAGGGATTTTTAACATTTATTTCTTATTTCTGTACTAAACAGAATTTGTGTTCACATGGAGCTGAGGAAGCTCCTGATTAGAACTGGTAGGCACTAACTTTTAGGGAAGTTACAACCTGTGATAACTTGATATTAGTTTGACCACATCTGACAACGAGATTTAGAAGGAAATAATTCAGGAAGACTTTGAACCATCAAGCAGAGATTGACACATTTATAGTAGTGTTACTAACCCTACTCCAATAACTGAATGGCTTATGGTGGGGTAGTATTGAAGAATGAGAACGTGTGCTTTATTTTTTTCATCTGAACTGTTAATACACATATTTAATATGCATATTTATACAGAAAATCGGCAGGAAAAAAATCCCTTATAATTCCTAGTGCTATTTTTTTCAGAAGATGAAATAACTTTTATGAAGAAAAACCACCACCATTTTCTTTACAGAGAGGATGGGATTTCAGTAAGGGTTTACTTTTGTGCTGGTGATGTTTCTGCAAACTTGTGCTGATTCACAAAGGTCTGCCCTAGGCGAGCTGGGTAATAAACTTAAATTGGGGTTTATTCAGCCAGAGCAATGCTTGTGACTAATCTAAAGTAGCTGCATCTCAAATCTTCGGAAGACTTGGCAATTTTTTTTCCAATATTTTTGGCTTCTTTCCTTCCTTTTCACACCCAATGGTAGATATTCTATCACTACTCTTAGCCTGAAAGTTGTCAGTTTTAAACATCCAGAAGAAAATTTAAATCTCCTAAAATTGAAAAAGAAATGTAATTCTTCAGCTTCATGGCTTTTTTGGTCTCACTTTAGGTATCTTTTTCATGTATTAAAGGAAAAGTTGTGTAGCCAAAGCTACAAAATAATCTTTTGTCAATTATACAGCACTTATACCAAGCACTTAAATGAAGAGTGAACACAGGATAATTGCAAGTGTTTTTCATGTAAATTTCTCCTAAATACCTTTTTTCATGTCAGAAGTATGAACATTTACATAAAAAGGCAATGCACCCTCTCAACCTGAATAAATGTGTCTATTCTGGCTGATACAAGGAAACTACCAGCCTGCAGTGCTTCCATCTTTATCTGTATATTTTTTCTTTTTTCCAAGTTAGAACAGTCAAATACAGACATCATCCCTCTCTTAATAAGAATTTAGAAGCACTTTTCTACTCTTTAAATACAGGTGTGGTGTCATTCTTTGCAACATTTCCAAGCACTGCCTTGGTGTTTATAGCCATGGCCCTTCTGCTGTAGCCACCTGCTCTTGATTTCCCAATGTGTTGCGGCTGGAGGCTGGACCGGGCTGAACTTGATCTTGGAGGTCTTTTCCAGCATTAGTGATTCTATGATTTTATAGCAATAGTATAGTAAAAAAAAAAAAAATTCAAAATATCTACATCCCAGCCTTCCGGATAGGAACCATGCATTACACTGTTCCTTACGTTGCTTAGTAGGAAAATGATTCCTGAAAAAATTGCAACTCCAAAAAGTATTGCTTCTCCAAATCTGTGCAACCAATATGGTTCTGGCTGTATTTTTACCAGCAATGGTAAAAGAATAACATTTTACTCCTTGTAGCAGGGTATTGCCTAAGGGAAGTGTTGTTTCCACTCGCAGTGCCTTGCTGCTCTAGCCTTGTTTCAACAACATTGAGAGCAGATTCCCATTTTTTGGTGGGAGCAGAGCATTCATTCTGCCAATAATTTGAGTAGTTACACTTCCAGAGAGCTGCACCACAGCACTCCTTCCACAACTTGAGCTAAAGAAAAGTTTTAGAATCATAGGATAGAATCACAGAATATTCCGAGCTGGAAGGGATTCACCAGAGTGATGGAGCCCAACCCCTGGCCCTGCCCAGACACCCCAACAATCCCACCCTGTGCATCCCTTGGAGCATTGTCCAAATGTTCCTGGAGCTCTGGCAGCCCTGGGAATGTGACAACTTTTGCCTCCCCTTCCCTACTCTGCCCCTCTCTTCCTCGTGAAGGGACTCAGCTAATGCTGACCACACACAAAATCAAGAATTCCTAAAGAAATAATGCTAGGAACACTGAAATAGGAAAGGAATGGTAGCCTGCACTAGGTGCAAATAATTTTCAGAGCTTGCAGTGTGAGAAAAAGGCACATTTCTAGTCACAAGTTAAGGAAATCTGTCTCAAATAACTGTGAACAATAAATTTATTACACCTGCAGAGCACCTTAGTTTTGGCTTTTGTCAGGCATTTTAAATGTCCCTCTAACTTTACTTGGGTGATCAAACACTGAAGGTGCAGGCACAGTTTTTCTCCAGGCATGTCAAGGTTCCCTTCTGTTGTTGGGAGTCATCTATTATGAACAAGTTTTAATTAGAGAAAATTCAATAATTAATTTAGGGAGACCTACCTGGATTATTTCAAAGTCCTTAGAGGGACTACAAGATCATTAATTCTCTGTAACTTTCTCCTGCATTTTTACTCTGGAAGGAAAACAATGGTCTCTGTAACAAATTTCAAAGGGAAAAGAAATTATCCACTTTCCTGTCCATTGTGAAGAAGGCAGAAACATGTGGCTTAAACCATAATCTTTTTGTGATACGACTTGATATTAAAACCATGTTTGATTAATTAATGTAAGAGTTGGGAAGCACTGGAATAAATTACACTGGAGGGTTGAGGAGGTTCAGGCACTGAAGTTCTGTGAGAACAAAACACACTGAGCATCCTCTGCCAGCAACTGCATTTGGACAGTTAGTGCTGCCCTGCTGAAAGAAAATGGGGAAAATGGTGTTCCAGCAGCCCCATTTTCTGTGACTCTGGATTTGCTGGGCTTTATGACCTTGTACAATGCACAAAAATGAACAAGCAGGGAGATAAATCTCCAACACACAACAATCAAAAAAAATATTGCCTATCCCTCCAAGCATTTCATTAGACTAGTGCACTGCCCTGTTGGCAATGGCAGACTCAGTGGGACAGTTAATGCAGTTGGAAGATTTTGGATAAGCCTTATCTCTCCCAAGAGGTCTCAAGAATTCATTTTTTGGCAGTGGGGGTACATTGCACTGGGTTTGATTTAATGTAGCATGAGGTGCTGTGTATATTTAGAGATTTTAAATTACCAAATTATTCTTCAGCTTTCAAATGACCAAGTCTTTCCTTTTTACATATGATTTAGTATCCTTACTATTTAACTGTCAATATTTTTGTTCAATATTGCATTTGCACGTGTATGATGGGATATGATGGATTTCTGTTCTCATAAAATAGAGACAACTTGGAAGCTTATTGGTTCTTGGAGGATTGAAGTAACCCAAATTTTTAAGTACTGCACTGCCCTGCTTTTATGCTTCTTAATGTTGCCTTGCTTTTCATCCAGCTCTGTTGAAACAGTTCATTCATTTGTGTTTTAAGGCATCCTTTTTGCTTAGGTTATTGTTAAAATTTATTAGCCTTCCCCCATTGAATAGTGACAATATTGTTATTTGTGGGAATTAGAATTTAGAAGGTGTTCTGGAGGAAACATCTATTGCCTTGTAGGCTGCAAGCTACAGTGCAGTCACCTCATAACTGAGTCTATCAGTGCTTGTGGCCACATTCTGCCATCAATGACAGCATCTGAAATGTGAAGAAACGCTGCTGGCCTGATGTGGATTCTGAATGTGAAGCTGCTCTGGGGCTGAGCTGAGTTCCAGCCTAGGTTATGCAAACACTGTCATTGGGTCAGGAACATGCAGATCCTTCCCTCTCCCATCACTGGATTCTGAAACTTAATAACATTAATTGCAGATTGATTTCATTTCAAATCTTCAATGTCCTGCAGGAGCTTTCAGTTAATTATTCATGAGATACTTTCATCAGTTGGATACACAAAAAGATACTGGAAATCTGTGTCCTGTGAAGACAGAGAGGGATAAGTGCTGAGTGACTATTTACACCCTATATATTTTTAAGACACTGTAATTAAACTGATGTCTTCCTCTAATTGTTTTGGGGTTTTTTACTGATTATTTGTAGGCTTAGGGTTCTGTCTCACCCTGATTGATAGGAGTAGCAAAAGCAAAATGTCTTCTTGATGTAACAATGTTGCCAGTCCCAAAATATTTTCTTAATGATCTGCCAAACTTTGCTAAGATTAAATTACAAAAATATTACAAAAAATTAGAAATGCGCAAAATGCCCAATCTGGGCCATAAGTAATGTTAGATTTTTTTCTATATTTCACTATTCTTTATTGCTAATTAAATATCTGAGCTTTCTCCTAACCCTACTCAGATTCCTGTTAGGATGAATCTGAGCTCAAGCAGTTCTTGTACAGAATTCATAAATGAATTCAGAATGTTCATAAATGTCAGTGCCTTGAACAGAAGTTGGCAGTAACTGCACAGAGCTTTAGAAAAGCATCCATGATAGTTCAACAGATTTTTAAAAAATAGGCAAAATCAATCCCTCATCCCAAACCAGCTTTCCTGAACTGTCGTTCATATAATTGTCTCTCTATTCACAAGCATGTCACCACTTCAAAAATAAAGTTGATTACTTACCTACTTCTGTCAGAGGCCCTGAGATTGTCATTTGGAAAATGCAGTGGCTTAGAGCTGGTACAGAAGTCCATGTCTTGAAAGGAAACCTTGGTATAGGTCTGGTCCTTATTAAACATTCCTGTGCCCATGGAAATGCTTCATGCAAAACAATCCTCTTAAAAAAATATCTGTGTGTGTTCTGTGAGCTCCCCCCCACCAACTTAACATGCCAGGCTTTGGCATCTGCTCCAAACAGCTTTAGAAGAGTAATTAATCTCAAGCAAGAATATTCTGCCTATGTGCTATTCTTACAGTGGTGGATTCTGGAACCTTCTGAATGTTTTTTGGGTTTTTTCAGATTATGTCAAATAATTTCCCTGGCATTTTGCTTTTTCTGCGTTTGTGGTTTTTGGTTTTTTGTTTTTTGTTTTTTGGTTTTTTTTATTTTTGGTTGGATGGTTGGTTGGGTTGGGGTTTTTTTTTTAATTATTTTTTATTTTTAAAAAATATATATTTGAGAAAACAGCCATTTTGTTCGTAATGGTTTTAGGCCCAGAGCAATGAGAGGCTGAGAGACTCTAAAGGATGCTGTAGCCCGGAAATAATTTGTGGCTTCTTCAGAAATACACAGGATCTCAGAAAGTTCACTAGAAATGCTTTAAGAAACACACAATTTCTGATACTAATGAACAGACTTCATTATGAATCAATATGAAATTGCAGAGAAGTTCTTCCACTCCAGATCCATTTGCCTCCTCTGTGGTGACTTTACAATGGGTTGTATTGAATTGCTGAGCTCCCACAGTCACCAGGGCTGAATTGCACAGCGGCAGTCCCAGTGCACAGCTTGCAGGCAGCACCTCAAGTGTTTTGCTGTGACAAGGGGCTGTGCTGGAACAACGGGGCCTCTTGTGCCACTCAGCCACTCATTTGAGCTCCTACAGGGCTTTGTTACTAAACAATGAGTGAAGTAATGAGGAGCCCTCCTGCTATTTGGCTTAACAGGAGAGCAGAGACTCAAATATATTTAATAATACAGAAAGAAAAGAGTTAATGAGATACTTTCTTAGTTGTTGGCAAGTGAGGGCTCTGTATTGACAAAACCACAATCAAGCATCAGGCAAACAATGATTGCATTCCTGTGTTCACAATGGAAGAAATCACCAAGTAATAGCAGTGCTTTCAACAGTGCTAGAAGAAAGCTCCCGCTCCATCTTCTTCAACAACTTTATAATCTCCTGGCTCCTACAAAAGCAACCACAGGACAGGGAAGGGGAAGCTGGAAGGTGCTTGGAGAAACCTGGTCTGGTGGAAGATGTCCCTGCCTGTGGCAGGGGGTGAAACTGGATGAGCTTTAAGGTCCCTTCCAACCCAAATCATACCAGGATTCCATGATTTGATTATATCTTTGTTTATAGAGCTCACAGGGCCCAGGTTTTTGCAGACAACATCATGGACTTGGATATATCCAGCAGTTTTCAACTATTCTCCCTCTCTCCAACTGATTTGCATGCTAGATGCCACTCCAAATATTCCCAACCTTGAGAGCAGATTAGCTGGACAGTTCCAACAAATCCACCAGTCACCAGAGGCAGTGATTATTTTTAGGCTGAATTTGCTGCAAATTTTTGTGCTGCTGGTGGCACCACAGTGAAGGCACAATATTTTCCTTTGCTCTTCTGCCTGGCTGCAAAAGAGAATAAAAAGAGACTGCTTTTTTACTACTCTTTTCACTGCTCTTTCCCTTCATCAAACTGGCTTAGAGTGGTGTTTCTCCTACCCAAATCGTCCTGCAATTGTGTAATCCAAATTAGAGAAGCAACATTTTTCTCATCCTATTTAAATAGCACAAAATGGGTCCATTACGTACCCCTCTGGACTTCCTGGAAATGAAGCAGACATTAATTTTGAAAGATTAATTGAAACATTACTTCTGGCACCACTGCAGGTACTTCAGCTCTTTATTGATTCCAGTTTGGCATTGACACCCAGCTTCCATTTCAAGTGATGATGTAGAGCCTGGTGAGAGAATGAGAAAGATCTTGTTTCTACAAGAACAAGGAGTTACTAAGGTGAATATACATGTGGCAGATACACTCTCTTAAATCTTCCCACGTAAGAGATCCGTCACAGTTGTTATCATTCACCAGGGCTAGTCAGAAAAAGTGGTCTGCAGTAGAAAAATCCATTTCATTGAAAGCTAAATATCTCATGGAGTTTTGTCTGTTTTGACAGCCTTTCTCACTGAAAGTTTTATGAGGTCCTTGTAACCATACTGGTAAAAATGACTGGTGATGGAGAAGATTAAATGAAAACCAAACTTTTCCCAACAAAGGCTAGGTTTTGCAAAATTATGTGAGTGGTTAAGACTTTTAAGGTTTAAAATCTTCTCCAAAGTAGAATGAAAAAGAATCGAAGACATCCATAAAATTTATTTCTGCTCTCTGTTACCCATCTCTCTTATATACATATTGTAAAATGGCATCTTCCTTCAGTTTTCTGCTAATTTTTTCAGATTGAAAATAAGAATTAGTACAGGTGATTTAATCTCAGACGTTTGAGAAATTAAAAAAAAATAGAGAGAGAGGAGAAAAAAATAGGGCATTTATCTAAAGGAAGAGAAATAGAACAGCTGCAGGAGACTGAGGTACCAGCTGCACTTGAACTCAAGGCTAAGGCAATCTAATCCCAGGTTTAAGAATAGAATCAGGGGAATGGAAAAGCTCTGGAGGTGTTTGGAAGTTAATGAGGCATCATCGTAGTAAAGCACAAATTAAATTCTCAGTTTTCTCAATAGAAGTACATGAAAACAAATGTACTTCAAGATAAAAGTGAGTTATGCTGCTTCATTATTGCACCCTCTGAGTGGGTTTTCTTTTCTGGTTTTGCAGCCTGGCAATGACATATGGGGAGTTTCCTGCTCAGACTTCTAAGTGAAGTATTTTTAGGACAAAGTCAAAGGATAGAGTGGCTGAAAATATGAACCAAATGCAGAAACTGACAGAAACTTAAATAAAGAAGAATGTGTCAAATTACATACTCTGACTGCTGGACATTATGGCCAGCAAAAGGAGAAAGAAGGGTAATTGGTCTCATATAAGTATCCTTCCTTGTTCCAATTGCTCTTGACAGTGGGTTTGGTCTGTAGCTCTGATCTCTGCATCATTATTTAGGAGCTTAAATGTAGCAATCATAGCAGTTTGAGTCACTGCAAGTTCTACTGGGTTATCCTTACTTGCACAGGGTGTCTAGGACAGATGCTTAAGGTTTCAAAATGTAAAAAATTACCCTGTGGTTTTCACACATCAGTGACTGTACCCATACAGATGAGTAGAGGAAGAGAGAATTATTATGGCCCTGCTTTGCTTAAAAAGAGCTTTCTCTGATTCCTTCCTTCCTTCCTTCCTGAATGACTTTTGGAATTCCTTCCTTCCTTCCTTCCTTCCTTCCTTCCTTCCTTCCTTCCTTCCTTCCTTCCTTCC
>JAHLSL010000200.1:2550870-2618875 GCA_025920805.1 Petroica traversi
TATATATATATATATATATATATATATATATATATATATATATATATAAAAAACCCAAACAAACAAATTGCTAATTTTAGTTCTGAGTGACTTCTTAGTATGGAAGGTCTGAAGAATTATCCAAACGAGGGGCAGTGAAACAGTAAAGCAGATAAATATTTATTGAAGTCAGGAGAGACAGGAATCACTAAGGAAAAATTTCCCTTGGCAGTGGGCTTTCTAAAGAGTTTCTGCCCTTGTATTTCACCAACAAAGCATTGCCTCCCCAGTGCTGCTGGGATCTTGTGAGGACTGTACCTTAAACGCAGATTAGGCTAAATTCAAATGACATTGTAATATAACAAACTGAAATTAATAAAGTGAATTTCATTGAAGTGAAATCCAGATGAATTAAAACTTTGTATGAATGAAATGGAGTTTCTGTTTTCTGTGCTTGTCTATAAAATATCATTCTTTATGTAATTCTTTCCCATTTAAAAAACACAAATTGACTTTAAATCTGTGGCACTGATTCAGACTGAATGTAAGGACATGCTACTAAACAATTTTGTAGCAATTTCCTTCACTTTTCCCTGTATTTATTAATGAGGACTTCAAACAGCCCAGCCGTTTCTCTTGCAAGAGGCAGAAAAAGCTTCTTGGAAGTCCCAGGCTCTGCTGTCTCATATGTGGTCTTTTTCCTGCTGGGATGAGTCAAATAGCAAAGTGCATAATTCTGATCCACAGATATTGATATTTAATTAATTTCAATAATTGATAATATTAAAATAATAGTTTGCACTGTCAGCTATATAAACTGGATTTCAACAGCTGTCTTCTATCTGTAAAAGAGGATTTTTTTAAAAACTGAAAAATTCTTGCACTGAAAAGAATGGAAAAAGAACCACCTAGAAAAGAGTTGCATTTTTCACATTAATTTGAATCTAAGCATCTTGGTTGTACTTGGGTGAGCAGTTCAAAACAGAGAATTCTGATTATTATCGTGTGTGTATTTGGGAGGAGGCAATGTCTACCTATGCTTGATTCTTTTGATGAATTTGCAAAGCAAAGGATCAGGGGGAGACTTGAAAAGCATTCTGTTCATTTGCAAAGACAGACTCTCACCTGTCCCCTGTAAAGCTAATGCAGCCTTCCACTGCTGTGCATCCCACAGCCTCCTGCCCATCCTAAAACACTCTGTGGGATCACTCTGATGTCTGGGTGTTATATTAAGCACCTTGGAAAGGACAAGCCTCAGGTGGAGCATGTAAAGCAGTTGTCATTTCAACCCAGCATGAACACTTAGATCCGCATCCTAAAAATAAAATATCCTATGGCTTTGATTTTTGACAGTTTCTCTTAAAATCTGGAGTCAATCTCCTCTTTACCTACCTCTCCTGAGTTCAGCACACACAAAAGTGTATCAAAGTTGCTACTTTTGTGTAAGAAAAAAGAATCCCACAGCGTTTCTTTGTAATAACTGTTCAGCTACAAAATTTTATTGGTCTCCTTCTATGTTCCCTCTAGAGGATGTAATGCACAAAAGCATTGCCACGGAACATATAAAATTACAAATGAAATTTATTGTAAAAAGTAGAATGTCCTCTAGACTGGTGTCAGTATTTATTTCATTCATAAATCAAAACTGCAGGTATAATATATTCATTGTCAGCAAGTTCATGTGTGTAAATTGCCATCCAACAGTATTGACTGATATAAGACAGATATTGAAAAGACAATTTAAATTTACTCTTCCAAACATAAACTGTTCCACAAAAGCACTGTAAAAACTCCTTCAAGGTTTTGTGTTGTGCTTCACATTTATGGTTAACTACATAATTTGGTTGTGTCATAATCCACTGTGTTTGGCAATTTGGCATTAAAGGCCTGCAAAGCAGATTGGATCCTCACCACTTCACTGGTAGACAGTTTGAGTCTATGACGGAGCAAGCAAGAGAAGAGGTCCAGGCGACGTTGGCCAGGTGGAGAGAGTTTATTTACACGATCCCGAATCTCCAGCAGCTGCAAAAGTGCTGAGTCCTGTGAGCCCTGAGTGTAGGGGTAGTCCAGCTGCAAAATCAAGTCTCGAATTGCTTCTGGGTCGAAGTGCATGCTGTAGCCAAACACTTGGATGTTGTTGATTTTCATGTAGCCCAGATTTCTTGAGGGATCAATAAATTCCAGGGGTTCATAGTAGATGCTCTCGTTGCCATTTGGACCATTTGACTTTATTCGACTCCTCAAATAGATGTGCACAGTTTCAAAAAATGTCTTCCACTTGTTGCCCAGAGTCAGCGTCCAGTTATAACACTGAAGGGGTAAGTCCAGCTTAGTCCGCTCCCAGTCTGGGAAATTATTTTCATTCACAGGCATAAACCAGCTCTCAGAGTGGCTGCCCCCAAAAGGGTTGATATAAACAGCAAGGACGGGCTCTAAGGTGCTGTTCTTAGTCAGGCAAATTTGCAGAGAGAGGCCCAGTATCATATGGACCAGGCTGGACTTGTACTTGTTGCTCTTAAGAGTCAGGAGCATCCTCTTGCGCCACGAGGGGTCGAACCAGCTGTTGAGGCGCATGTCGTTGCTGATGAAAATGGCGTGGACCTCGATCCTCCGGTCGGTCTTCTGCAGCAAATACCTCATCTCCAGGTCCTGAAGGTCGGTCTCGAAGCCGATGTAGTGTTCGGTGGAGTCGGCCACCTCGGGCTTGCAGAGCCCTTGGCTCAGCATGTAGCCGGCGTTGCAGCTCCCGCAGCGCGTGCGGTTGTCAGGGGCGCAGCTCAGGCAGGCAGGGCCGTCCCCCACCGTGCAGGGCAGGAACCCATGGCAGGCCACCTGGTCATTGGGGCACGTGCATGTGTGGGTCTCTTCAGAAAAGCTTCCCAGCAGCCCGTTCTCATTGCAGTACAGAAAAGACTGGATGCGGTTCAGCCAGTAGTTGGAAGACCTGTAACATGAGAATAACTTATTTTAACAAGGAGATGCCTGCACACAGTAAATACAACTTCGTTATATTTTATCAGAGAGAGAAAATTAAAGGTGGTTTTAGTGTCAGATTAAGGCATGATAGCATGTGCTGTCAGATAGGTATAAACTGCCTCTTAACAATGCAAAATCACAAAAGAAAAGTTTCCTTGTAAACCCACAGGCTTGACAGGAACATTTAATTTATGTATTTGCTTTCTCTGTGTCTCTGTCAAGGCAGCCTGACAAAGAGCCATTTCCTGTAATTGTCTTCAGATTAACATCTTGAAATCCTACACAGATGAGATTATTTTTGTGCGTTCTATTTGACCAAAGAGGTGCTTTGTGTGTATCTAAGTGTCTACAAGTCTACAGTCCCTCTGTTCTATTATGAAGATTTTTTTTTTTTTTAACTGGCTGGAGCTGCATTGCTTTGCGGACAGTGAGCCAAAATTCTTTCCTAGAATAGCAATAGGTCCCTGCTCCCCACCTAAAGAGATTCTTTAGATGACTTCTAGCACTACAGAATCTCTACAGGAAGCCATGCTTGAGCATGCTGTGTTTACTTTTAATCTTTGGGGACAAAATTAAAAGATCACTTTAATGTTCTTCATCATCTCATTTTGGTTTCACTAGGAGCAACTATTAATGTCCTACATCACACTGGGAAAACAAACTGAAACCAACAGTTTAGGCTGATGAGGCAAAGTCACTAGAAGAAAGACAATGGGAACATCAGAGCTACATGGAAAAAGTCAGAAAAATTATCTTCTTTCTTTACATTTTTCAACTCCTATTATTCCCTGCAATGCACAGTTTAAAGAACTTGTTTTGTCTGCTGCAGTCAGATGCATTGTTGCCACATGAATGATGATGGTTGTATAGTTTCTTCCCCTTTCATTACATTGTTTCGGAGAGAAAAATGCAAGAGCCTTATTTACTCCTGACTTACTTTTTAAGTCACACCTGAATTTATCTCAAGAACAAATCCATGGCATCTTGAAATCTGATTTTTTTAGAAACGTGAAAATAAAGTTCAGAAAAGAAATGCATCATTGTATACTCTGGTGACTTTTTAAATCTTTCCTTTTTTTCCTTTTTATAGGGCGGGAATCGTGTGTTCAGGGTTGGAGGTTTATATTCCTATAGCTCTAGATATTTTCTAGAAGCATAGGTAAATATAATAATATGCACAACATGCACAACATACCTTATCATTATTCTTCTTTGTGCTTTTTTAAAAGTCACCATTAAGCAAAAATATTCTGGGTAAGTTTATTTCTTTTTTTTCTGATCAAAAAATCACAGTGTTCATTCTGCAAGCAAGGTCAATGTCACAAGATAAAAGTTACCAAAACTGAGAAGGCCTTGAAGCTCTCCCAGGAGGAATGGGAAGTTCCTGTGTGTTTTGTCTGGGTTGTTTTGACAGCAGCCTGCACAGCAGTCTGGAGCTGTCCCAGCCAGACCAGGTCCCAGGGAGCCATTTTGGGCTGAAATCTCCTGTTTACTGCTGTAACTCCATGTGCACCACAGCAGCCAAAACAGACATATCCTTCCCAAAGGAGGGAAAACAACCTTTCAAAGGCCTCTCTTGCAGCTTCTTCCTATTCCTCTGTGCTTCTCTGTGCTTATTTAAGAATTAATTCCGAGTCCCAAAAGT
Source organism: Petroica traversi (assembly GCA_025920805.1). Classification (NCBI taxonomy): domain Eukaryota; kingdom Metazoa; phylum Chordata; class Aves; order Passeriformes; family Petroicidae; genus Petroica; species Petroica traversi. The sequence goes on from JAHLSL010000200.1 coordinate 2,555,471, forward strand.
TGCTGGAGGTAAGATACAAAAGTCTAGTTTGTTTACTTTAACCCTTTGGTTAAAGCCATTTGATTTACAATAGCCTTCATAAAGTTGTTTCCTCATGATCTATCACACTGGGCAGATTACTGGTCAGAGTTTAAGACTGTATAATTTGAATTTTTATCTCCAAATTTTCTGCTGGTGCTGTTACTACCAGGTGATACCACATGACTACTGACATTGACTGGGTTTGTAGATGCGATTTTAGCATCCTCCTACACTTCTGTTGAGAACAGAAGTCCATACCTTTGAAAAGTTTTGTTATATACTAGGAATACATTTCCAGAACACATTTCCAGAAATGCTCTTTTTATATAGACCAGGTCTGAGATTCCAGCTGTGGTTTTGAATTCATCTCAGTAGAGGAAAAACAGCTGAAGAGATTTTCTGAGTGAATTTTTGAATATTGTTTTATTGAGGTGGATTGGGTGTCACTGGAAATGTCTTGTCAGCAGGGGGGCAGGCCCAGTGGTGTTCTCTGGAGGAAGAAGCCAGGGGTGGGACACAGCTGGGTCTACAGTTTCAGCTGGTTCCAGCCAGATGTTCTGATCTTAACTTAAAAGCTTTTATAAACAAATCTCCTTCTCCCCTCCTGTTGAATGCAGAGAGTGAGAGGGTGGTTGGGTGTGTGGGGGTAGTGATTAACCCACCACACAAGGGATAATTTTAAGCTTTAAGTTGATCCCTGTTCTGTTTCATATATCCTCTCTTCTTCTTAGATATAGTCAATGGCACTACAATTTTTCATATTTATATATGGCATTACTACTTATAATTGCTTAGCATTTAAAATGTGTTCTACACATTAGTTTTCTTCATATAGTAGAGGTTTTGTGAGGGAACTCCTGCATGGTTGGATGGGAAAAGTATCTGGAATGCAGAGTTCACCAGGCAAAGCAAAAAGTGAAAACAGTGGCATTACTTCAGAGTGAAGGAGAGAATGGAACCGGGAACATAGGGTAGGAATTCTCTCAGTCAACAGGCATGACTGGAAGGGGGACAATTCATGAGGAATTTGACGCTCTTGGAAGTAGAGAATTTTCTGTTGTTGCAATAAGTCTGTTTAAACCAGCAACGTCAATTTCCTGGCAAGAGTTGATTTGCTTTGGTTTGGGTTACTCACTTTTCCAACCACAAGTGGTTTAAAACATTTCTTTATTAATGATGCAATCTACTGTTTCCATGATTATGAGAAGCAAAATCTTTAAAGTCACCTGTTTTTTGTTCTTTCTATTTTTAATGAGCCTACCTTCCTCCTTTTATTCTGTTAGGGAATACAAGCAGCAGTTTAAAAGTCTGCATGAAATTACAAGCTGCAAAACAAATTAAGTTTCTTTTTATAACTTAGTTATGTTGTTTATAACTTAGTATCTAGCTTGTTAAAACAGCTATCTCTGTGATGATTAGCAGTTGCAAAGAGGTCAACAACTTTAGAGGGAAGGAGGTCATCTCCTTATTCCAATGAAGTTCAAAACAATAACATTTTAATATTATTGCCCTATTTTGATGTCTTTTTACCTGATTTTAACCAGAGAGATTTCAAGAAGAATCTGCTTATGTTTGTCTTTGATTAGTTAACAAATACAATCTGTATTAAAAATAAAAAAACCTACTTCCTTATTTAACTGCTTGTTTTAAAATTAGTCATTAAGAAATACCGTTACTCTTTTTAAACTTCTTGCTTTCAGTGGAGCAAATTAAGTAAATTATGTGAAAGTACATAAAATGCCAGTGATACCTACTTTATTTAAGCCACTCATCCTTAATGGGTAAATTCACACTGGCATGTCATTATGAAATCATTCTTTTTCTCCTAGAAATTAAGGATCAGATAAATTCTGGGCCCTGCAGCCAAGGGGAAGGTTTGATTGGAAGCAGATGCATCCTGCAGGTCAACACCTGGCTGAGCAGCTGGTGCAGTTGAGGCTGCCACAGCACCTCTGAGGACGGTGGCAGCTGGGGACAGAGGGGGTTTCAGGGAAGATGAGGGGTGACATTTCCTGTGCCAGACTTGCTGACCCCATGACAAGGTCTTCAGGCATTGTAAGCTTGGGGCTGGAGCTCGAATGGGGGCTGGGGAATAAAGCATCCAGGGAGAGAGGCTTTTCAGTGTGGTTTGGAACTGTACAATGCTGTTGGAACGAAAGCATCTTTAAAGTCCTTTCCAAATCATTGGGTGATTCTGTGATTTGTTCTGTGCAGAAAATGGAACATCCGGGGGGGGGGGACCCTCCTTTGTGCCTGGACATGAACGTGTGTGGGAAACAGGCAGATTTGGACACACTTCCAGAACTGTGACTTCCTTGGTATCACAGAGATGTGGTGGATGGACAGAGACTCTTTGGTGAAATCAGGTGGAAGGGGAACAGCTGCACTCCCCACAAAAAAAAAGAATTCAGAACTAAAACTTCTGTTGAATGAGCAATGGACTGGTTGGGGTCTCAAGGGCAGGGATGAGAGGAGAGGCCAGTGAGAGGGCCACTGGCAGAATCTGTTTCACACTATATGAGAAAAGGAAATGGATGAAGCCTTCCTTAACTAATTGGAGAAACCTACATGACCCACAGGTGTCCTGAGTGAGGCTTGAAAGAGCTCTTCAATTATTCTTTTAACAGCAGCAACAAAAAAAATATTTCATTTGGAAATCACATATGCTGGCCTGATGTGTTAGTTTTCCAAATGCTGGGATACAGAACCGGCTTCCAAACCCAGTGAAACCAGCAAGAATATTCCTGGTCACTCCACTGAGCTTCAAATAAAAATGGAATGCTTGCAATACCTGTGCCTCCCTCATCATGCAAAATTATGTGATAATTTCTAATCAAAAGCTATTTCTGGTGATTCATGCACTTGAAATCACAACTTTACTGCAGAATTAATTTTTAGTTTAATTATATATGATACAAGTATAGAATACTTGTCAAATTACGTAATGAATTGCACCTTCCTGGAAATTGTTTGGAATTTTTTTAAACTTCTTTTGTTTATTAATATCAAGTCATTGCAATCAACTTTTCAAAACCAGCACAAAAGGAGTGCTAAGTCTGGACAGAATTTCTATGAAAACATGATTATTGATTGTCCTGTTAGTAGAAAACCTGTTGTCTTTATAAGAAATAGATCATCAAGCTGCTGCTCTGACTTATGAACACTGAGCTAGATAACACATCCAAATCCCACACTCCTGCCTTTTAGTTAAGACCCCAAAACTGGGTCTCCATTATTCTGGGGTTTGAATCTCACTATTGACTGTAAAGAGCTCCTGCTCACACAAACTGGGGAAGAACAACTCCTCCCTCCTTATTTAACTTGTCTGATAGCTAGGGGTATAGCATGACAATATTCCACAAATTTTCTCAGTTCTTAAAATTTACTTGGAAGCAGACTGTTAACTAGTTCTGGTTCAATAACAACTCCAGCTCCAACCTCTACTCATTCCCTACTCTGCTACAAGCTCAGGCTACGGTTGCAGAATGAGGAGACTCCTGTGCTTAAATCTGGTGCCATATAAACTGCACCAGCTTTCAGCTGGAATGCTTGCAGGGTAAAGAAAGCCTGCCAGATAATCTAACTTTTACACAAGCATGGTAAAAAATATGATAATCCTAGGGAAGTTAATGCAGCAATTAACATTGGCCAGGTTTCTGATGGGAATCATAATGAGAGACATAAATCATAATTCTAAAGTGCATTTAAAATATTTTGCAATTCTTTTTCTTACTCTGGAAAAACTTTACTTAAAAACAATTCTTTTTAGTAGGGCAGCTTCCAGCTTAATCCAAACCAAGTGCTTATTCCTGTTCAATACACTGCAACATTAAATGTAAGAACAAAGCACTATGGTCACCCTATAGAATAGCTGGAGCAAGTATTTAATCATTATATGACACTTTTACCTCCTTCTCTGCCTCACTGGGTACTCATCATCTGCTACTGAGCCATCTGATGTACAACAGATGTTAAGCACTTAGTGAGGCAGATGCTAAGTAAAAAAATGAAGACAATTTAACAAGAAGAGGAGAGGCAGTAAAATACCCATTACCCACTTTCCCTTCCTTTGGAGGCCAAGTCCAGTATAAATCTGTGAGACAGAAACACCAACACCAAATGCACTTACAGACATCTCTACAATGTTCTACTCTCTATCAGGTGGATTTACATCTTGGGAAGGACAAATCAGACTTAAAGCACTTTGTTTCTGTGCTGTGATTCAAAATAACAACAGTAAATGCTATTTAATTTGATAATAGTCTCTATGTGAATGTTGTTGGCTTCTAGAAATCAGGGTGAAACTACCAACTGCACAGTAGCCAGAAGTACAGTGAGTGATTGCAGAGCCACAGTACCACAGAATGGTTTGGGTTGGAAGGGACCTTAAAGCCCATCTGGTGCCACCCCCTGCCATGGGTAAGGGCACTTTCTACTGGCCCAGGCTGCTCCAAGCCCTGTCTAACCTGGCCTTGGACACTTCCAGGGATCCAGGGGCTTTTCTAGGCACGCTGTGCCAGGGCCTCCCCACCCTCAAGGAGAAAAATTCCTTCCTAATATTTAATCTAACCCTGTCCTCTGGCAGTGGGAAACCATTCCTCCTTGTCTTGGCACTCCATCCCTTGGAAATTGTCTCCCTCTTTCTCTCCTGTGGGCTCCCTTCAGGTACTGCCATGTCACAATGAAGTCACCCCAAGGCTCCCCCTCTCAGGGTGCACAATCCCAATTCTCCCTGCCTTTCCTCCCAGCAGAGCTGCCCCATCCCTCTGATCATCCTGGTGTCTCCTCTGAACTCTCTCCAGCAGCTCCACATCCTCCATGGGCTGAGCCTCAGGGCTGGAGCAGCTCTGCAGGTGGGGTCTCACCTGAGTGGGGCAGAGGAGCAGAATCCAAATCCCGTCCCTGCTGCCCACGCTGGGGGCTCAGCCCAGGGCAGGCAGGGCTTCAGGGCTGGGGCAGGTCCAGTTCTCACCCACAGCATCCCCAAATCCTTCTCTCAGGGCTGCTCTATCTGCTTATCTCCAGCCTGGATTGATCCCAGGGATTGCTTTGATTCAGGTGCAGCCCTTGTTAAACCTCCTGAGACTCCCATGGCCACTTCTGGAGCTCATCCAGGTCCCTCTGGATGTCTTCCTGTCCTTCAGGGGTGTCACTGCACCCTCAGCTTGGAGTGACTTGCAAACCTGCTGAGGGTCCCTCTGTCATTAGACAATAGAATGTTTCTAATTTACTCAACCCCATAAAATTAACCACCACACAAATAAACATGTCTGAAATCATTTTACTGTGGCTCACGTTACAGGTATGGCAGGGAAACTCTTGGTGGCACTGCAAATCCCACTCCAAACGGTGGCAAAGAGGAGCAGTACAGCAGTCCTGAATTCACATCTCACACTTTCACAGCTGCTCTACCTGAGCCAGGCACTTTAAGGTTGATCCAAATATCTGGGTTATGTGAACAATGGTGAGCACAAAGAGTATAAAGTAGGGAAGGACTCTGATGCTTTTCTAAATATATGTAAAAGAAAGAGAAACCTCTACCTAAGGGATGCCTCCTAGCATACACAGAAACTATATTAATTACTTATGGAAATTTTGTTTCTGTATGCTAAAATTGCTTCCAGCATTGAAGTGGATACAGGAACTAAAGAAATCTGTCTTAGTGTCAGCACGCTCTTATGGTGACAGGATGAACCTGGAGCATGATTCTGCATTATGTTGCTGGGGCTATTCACAATCTAAACTGAATCTACTTTGAATTATGGAGGTAAAATAGCTCATTTTCCCTGTTAATCAAATTTAAGGAGAGTCTTTCCAGATCTCCTAGCCCTCGTGCCACCATTTGCAGCTGTTGCCTAGGCCCCTCAGGACTGGTACTGTATATTTTAAAATCAATATTACATGTTCCTCTTTTTTGACTTCCAGATAGTCTTTGTATTATGAGAAGTAGAGGAATTAAGCCCCTACATTAGGAGGTAGAATAGAGAGGCATCTCATAGAGAAAACTGCCATGGCTCTCATGATATTTCAAGCTAAACACTATTTTGGCACTAAAACATGTAATATTTCAGAGGGTATTTCTAGTTGGTCTGTTATGAATTGATTTACAAGGCTGTGTAGTTTTAACTACACTGATGTTACATCCTTATAATTCTCATAGTAAAATGTTTCTAATATGAAAAATTTCTGCCACACACAGCCAAAAGAATAATGATTAAAAAAAAGTAAGACAATATGGCCATAATTTTTTTGACACAGCTCTAATCAAAATGACCAGTGTGGTATGTTTAATTGGGAATCAAACTGCTTTGTAACACCAAATATTTATGTAAATCAAGTCATATCAGTGACAAACTATGAAGGCTTTTCCTAAATAGTGATCCAAAATGCAACAGGGACAAAGGAAATACTTGAAAAATTAATTAATGGAATCAATTGTAGAACAAAAGGAATCAGTGCTGTTAGGAAAAATAAGAGTTTCCACATAAAGGAGGAAGAAACTTGCCACACACATGCCCAAAACTCCACCAAAATACTCCAGCCAAACACCACCAAATCAGCTATACAATGTGTGCTTCTCAAAGCCACTCACCTGTCATGTGTCAATGCATGTGTGTGCTTGTGTTTGTAGTGTTAGATCTGTGAAAAACTGTCCTTTGCTCACAGATTAGCTGCTAAATTTGTGGAATTTTAGATGGAATTTTCCAGATGTATCTTAAAATATAAAAAATATGTGACGTTATTATAAGGCTTAACTAGGTGCCTCTGTAACAGTCAAGTTTACTGCAATGTAATCATCTTTTTTTTTTTTCTGTGAAAGAAAACTGTGGAGACATCACAATATCAGACAAAATGAACACAAACATCACCCAGCCTTTACTTTTACAGAGAGAAGTAAGATGAGGCTATGACAATACTGTGTACACTTCTGTACACAATCCTGGAACAGTTTAGGTTGGAAAGGATCTTTCACATAATTCAATCCAATCCAATCCAGTCCAATCTTCCCCCATGGGTAGGGACACCTCCCACTATCCTGGGTTGCTCTATGCGCCATCCAACCTGCCCTCAGACACTTCCAGGGATCCAGGGGCAGCCACAGCTTCTCTGGGCACCCTGTGCCAGGGCCTCCCCACCCTCATCCTAAAAGGAATTTTTCTTTCTGTCCAGTCTAAATCTACCTTCTCTTATTTTAGAAACACTGCCCTTTGTCCCCTCACTACAGGCTTTCTTTAAAAGTCTCTTTGTATATTTCATAAAAGCCCATTCATGTCTCAGTATCTACTGATGTTGCCCAGTGCATTTCCTTGCACTTCTGCCAGCCTTTCCATCCCAGCCGTATTTATCAGCTCTAAAAGATGCTCACATTTATGTAGAGCAAGGGCCACTGGCAGCTCTTTGTTTTGTGTTCAGCTGCCCATAAGTTAGAGATAATAAAGAAAGAAGTAAAGGAACACCCTGACTTAGAGAAAGGAGAAGGATTAAAGAGGATTTTGAAATTAAAACTCTTCAATTAATAATTTAAGATGGAAGTGCGAAGGTAGCTAATTCGGGGGGGTTCTTTGAATTTTAATATACATATAGCTGGCATAAACATAATTTCAGTATTTAATCTCTAGGAGGAAGAGAGCCAGTAAAAGCTACTAAGAGCAACTGGATTCCCTTGTCAAGATCTTGAGGCCAAATGTACAACGATAGTCTAAGCTTTTTGTGAGAACTGCATTGGCAACAACAATAACAAGATGTACAAGCAGCTCTAGTTGGCAGTAGAAATTCTAGAATTAATCAACAAGTAGCCTTGACTGAAAGGTCTTTGTATAGAATGTAGCAGATCACAAAATCTATTGAAGATGAGTACAGAATGCTGTGTGATTTAATGCTGTACTTCAGAGAGGAGGAAGCAGCATCCACGGTTTTGGAGGATTTTCTTCAAAACAGAATTACAATAGAAAGTTCAGAGACTGGAGATAATTGCTGAGCTAAAGCCTTCCAATATTTTGCAGGATAATTAAAAATCAAGCAAAAGGGTAATTGGTAGGGTTACCAAACCATAATAAACCCACAAAAACCCTGCTGCTGACAAGATCATCCAAAACTGTAACCATGGGCAGGGTTTCAAATCCAGATCATTGGATTTGAAAATAGGTTTAGCCCCAGAAACAGCAGCCATCAATATCAGAGTTTCTGGAATTAAACCTCATTATTCCAGGTAAAATCAGAGCCTCATTAAGAGCCAGTAGCAGAGAGGCAGTCCATGATTACATCTGTGAAGCTGATACAAGACCATTACATCTTCTCATTTTCCTACTGAGTTTGAGACAGGACCTTTAGTCTTATTTTAGGCATCCTTATTCCCAGATACAAATAACTGAAATAAAATAAACAAACAAATAAATAAATGAAAATCTGTTTCTGCAAACTTTGTGCCAGCTGTAAATGTGGAGCTAGGGTAAATCTGCATTTATTCTTGGTTTATTTCTGTGTGATGATGACAATGGTCCTCGCTTTGATAATGATCCTTATTTTTTTCCCTGCTGCTTCCTGTTTGGATTATAAATGTAGTTAACCCTAAAAGCTACTGTAATATAAACAGCAACCATCTGTCATTATCTTCCATTGTGTAGAACCAGAAGCATTACACCACGGCAAGAATTTCCCAGACAAGAGTAATGGTTTTAATTAAAGAATACAAAACTCAGTTCTGTATTCATACCTCACTTTTCATATTATTAGACAAAATAGACCTAAATAAGATTTTGAGATCAGTGTGCTTTTTTTTCTCTAATTTTATAATAACTGAAAATAACTATAATATTGAGCAAACCCTTAAAATTTTAATATAGGCACAAAACATATTACAGAAGAGAGGTTTTCTGCCATGATATGTTTGAATAAATTGCAAGGACATCCCTAAATTTCTGAAGGAAAATTAGAGGCTGTCTAGAAAAGTTGAATCCTGCTGTTTTAAAAACAACATGTATTTCATTTCACTTAATAATGTATAATACTTGAAATAAGATGTCACTTGTGTAACAGTCATAAACAGGGAAGTATTAAAATAAATGGCCAAACATTGCCTGTCTATAATATAAATTAGGAGACAGACTTGCAATAATGTTTGTAACAAATATCAAGTGATTGCATCTCCTAGGACAATTTTTCTTCCTTAAGCAACCAAACCCATAGCCTGAAATGCAATCTAGAAGGTGATAGAGAGGGTGAAAAAAAGAGTAGTTTTCTACATGTTAATCTGCATAACAGAAAAATAAGTATAGATAACAGAGTGAGGGGTCAAAGTCCCACCTTGGAAGACATGGGATTGTGATCTGCACCACTACAAGAGCTCTGAGTCACACCCTGAAGCAGTGACAACTCTTATTGCAAAGAAAGACCATGTTACTCCTGATATGCTATTTATCTAAAAAGGTAATCTCATTCTGATGAGTTCATCCCCTATTGGTACTGTACACCTTTATATGGCATAATATTGAAGGGAAGAAAGAAAATCTCTCCATGCAGAACAGCTTCCTTAATACCTTGCAATTTTTATTTAAGGGAATATAATTAGAAACACACACAGAGAAGTCCATCCAAAACAACAACAAAAAGCTAACAAAACACCCAACATATTGGTCCACTTTAAATTCCTCCTCAGTAAAATTAACAGGCTGCTACAGAAGGAATTAATCTAAAGATTTTGTCTTTTACAAAGAATTCCTAAGTGTTCACATCAATAACCAAAAGTAGATTGGAGCAGACAAGATTTCCTTGCAGGAGAAGAAGAAAAGATCTGTTAGAGAATCTGTTTTTCTGACAAGTGACGTATAACATTTCAGAGCCTACATGGCACGTGTTTTAAGACATATTTAGCATTCTTAACAGAGCCATCCTAAGAATCCTAGATTATAATCCTTTAGTGGGACACTAAAGGCTCTGGAGCAATTCTGTCATTAGCAAGGTGTCTAGTATGCTTTATATAAACACATATATATATATATATATATGTACACACACATGTACAAATATATATACATATACATAGCTACATAGATACATATATATATACAAAGCACACATTCCTCCTTAATACCCTAGGCACTCTCAGAAAGGTTTATCTGTTTCTTCCAGAAAGGCCAGATGCTTCTACTGGGGAAAAATTTAAGAAGCAAAGCTATAAAAATTGCCTGAAGAAGAAGTCCTCCCAAACGCACTCAGGTGCTCTTAATGAACCAAGGGAACAAGGGTCATGATGGCATTAGGGGAATGGTGAGGATACTAATTAATTGAAATGAATGATGAAGAGATAAAATTGAATTTTTTGCAGAAAACAGAGAAATGGCAAAGATCTTGTTTTCTTTACCACTGTGTACAGCATTCTACATCATATGTAGTTCAACATCTTTGCACTTTAAGCTCTTGAATCTCATGAAGGTTGGTTAAACTTTAAGATTGTGAAGGAGGTCATGAAACCCAAAGGATGTCAGAGTGATAGTTTTTAAAAGTTTAATTACTGGGGTAACAGCACTACCAAAATGTCCCCAAAAGGATTCCATCCATTCTTCTCAATATTCTACAAATGATCCTGCAACTTCTATTGTATTTATAGTAGAAGTGACCAAAAAAAGCCTATTGAAAAAGCCAATCTGCCTCAAGAGTCTTTGCCTTGAAGAGATCCCAATCCAAGTGCAAACCAGACAAAATAAATAGAAATGGTCTGTAGGATGTGCTCACAGGAGTTTTAGAACTGCAGTGACGGATGGTGAGAACTGAAGGGGGATAACTGAAGAGCCATGAGCGGAAATACAAGTCTGGATCCCTAATAGTCCCTCTGTTATGCAGATTTCCTGCACAGTGAATTCCACTGAAGAACAAGGAATAGCCACAAATATAGCATTGATGTCCTCAGGCAAACACATCACCCATGATTTCCCCTGTTTGTCCAACACATGGGGTTTGGAAGTATCATTTACCTGGATTCGAGTGGATAAGGTGGCTTAGCATTTATATTAAAGTGGAGTTTGCAGGGTAGGCAGATTTTGCTTGGGTCTCTTTCAGCCTACTGACCATGGCACTTTGATCCCATCATTGATGACTTTTCCCTCTTCCCAAGCTGCTGCCGTTTGTGGCGCTTCTGATGGACAGCAAAGGTAAGAGGGTTTGTCACAGGAAGGTAAACAGGGCTGCAGCACAAACACGCTCACCCTGATGAGTAATTACACTGCCTCTGCCACACCATCCATCTCCGGTGGCAAAAGTACTGAGGAGCCCAAATTCACACACAATCCTGTGTTTTTCACAAGGCTGTTTACAGCTAGGATGGACATTCCCAGAAACTTAAGATAAAAACTGACCCTGCTCAAATCCTTTCTTGGATTTTGAGGTTTACTCTTAAGAGCCAAACACTCATTCTCCAAACCCAAAACTGTCCATGATATAAGGAAAGTAAATTAACATTGGCTTTACATATGGTAGGGTTTTATAATCAGTACTGTTTATTGCAATGTAGTTCTGTCAAGTATTACTGTTATCTGAATACCTATTACTCCCTTAATCTATCTAATTCACTGCACTATGGGCTTACTCCCAAAAAAATTATGGCAGTAGTAAAAAGGACCCCTTTAACTCGAGAGCATTCATGACCAATCACTCACATGGTACTAATATTTTTCGTATCAGCCTGTAGCTCTGTGAGAAACCACAGAAGCTACTGCTCAGTGATGTAATTTTAAAAGTAATTTTAAGAGTACCACCTGTCCTTGTAACCAGCAGTATATTGCAAGTGATCCTTATTTACTCAAATAAAACTTGACTGAATTCTTTTAATACTCTGCAGCAGTTTCCACTGGCTGTCTTTAGTTTCTATGGAAACATATTCAATTATTATTTTGTCACACAGGACTGAATTGCTGCATAGACTCCCTGTCCACAAATGGGTACTTGAACTCTTGAATGAAATATCTCTACCCTCAGCTCCAGAAATAAAGGTTTGTTGGGTACTCAAAGACCATTTAGCTTCCCAGCATGAAATGCTTGTAATGGGGGAGAAAATTTGAATTGTCATGGCATAATCTTTAATGCATCCTACTAAATCCTACAGCTTGCGGATCCCAACAATTTCCCATCTTCTTCTTGAAGATGATATTAGGGTAAAAATAACCATTATAAAGGGGAAGGGTTGCTGTGGGAGAAAGCCTCTTTGTCTTGCCAAGGCAGTCATTGCTTTCCTACTGATCTGCAATTTCAATCGTCTACTTAAAATATTCTGCTGAAGTTGAACATAGTTGTTGAGGTTGTTTCACAGATCTTTTAAATTCTGATCTCTTTAATACAGTTTATATTTTCACCTTTTATGGTTTGCACCATGAAAAACCTGAGCACATTTCCAGGTAAATGCTGTTTAGCATGTAAAACATAAACCCATAAACATAAACCCATTAAATGGAGTACAAAACAACATCTACAGTGCCAAGACATAATCCCCCACCCCCAATCTCAGTGTTTATCCTTCAGGTAATCCGAAGTCAAGTCCCGTCCTCACATACAGGAACAGAGGGCAGGAAGCTGTAGGACTGGCTGAATTCTGCCAGGAGACCTCAGAGAGCTAATTTCTGTGGCCTTTCCTAAAGCAGGAATCATGATTTGGAGTCAGGGCACTTCAGTTTAGAGATAGAACCACTGGACTCCAGATGGAATGGGTACAAAGTGAAGAAGGGACAACCAAAAGTGCAAAAACTTGCAGCAGAAATCTGGCTTTAGCATTGTGGCAGTCAAAAGAAAAATAACCCTTCTCAACTCTCATACTATTCTGCAGGGAAATTACCATAATTTTAATGTTGCAAATTATTTTTTTTTAATTTTCTTCTTGAGTAATTTAAATTTCTGTTTGGGGGGAGGGATGTTTGTTTTTTAAAAAGTATTAATTTATTTATTATTCTTTATATACAATATCTTTGAGGCACAGAGGGACAATATCTTCTATAAATAAAGTGTTATTCATGAACACCTTGACCATAACAGTAACAAGGTTTTCCTCGAAATATCACAGGGAGATTTATTACTAATACATGAAAGGTGATCTGCAAACTTTTTACTAGGGAAACTCAGCAAATATTGAGGAAAATAGATAATTTACATTTTGCTGGGAATTGCTTTATTCTAGTTCAAGACCCAGAGCAGCAATGGAGCACCTCTCTTATTTGGAAGGAGGGTGGAAGCACCATGTTGTCCCCACATCAGATAGATGAGAATGGATAAAACATGACTTTTCCTTCTTTTCCAGTGACTGATTCAGCAAGTGGACATAGCTGCAATTCTTTTCCTCCTTGAGCAGAGATCTTTCTCAGAAGTGAATTGAGGGATGGCATTTTCTGTCCCCAAAGGACAGAGCGACAAAGACAAAGAGACCCAAAGCTCCTTCTAAGGGTCATATGAGGTCACACCACAGTGAACTCAGACCTCCATCACATCTTTCCTCCCCTTTCCTCTCCTCATCAAAAACCAACCTTAAACCAGCAACAAAACCAAAGAGAAGAGAAATCATGCAAAGTTTAGAAGTGCAAATATTTGGGTTGACCCCTTAACTGGGCTATCCCTTTATTCTATGCATGTACTGGGCATCTTTTACTTATTTGTCTTTTCATTCTCTAACACTAAAAATGCCTCATGAATTTCCCACGTCTCAGTTCAGTTGAGAGAGACTTTCAGCCCATTCCAGTGTGTGCTGAGCCACGCTGAAGGTACCAGTCACCTGTGTAGTACATTTTCAAAACCTTTGAGCAGCAGTGACTGAGCTGAGCTGTAGAAATAATCAGCCTCTCTCCTCAGGCTCCACTACAAGGTGAGTGATTGGTGGAGATGCTGTTTCAGACACCACTCATGATTCTCCTGGTTTGCTCCTAGAGGAGTGGAGTCACTGAGCAGTGAATCTAATTTAGTGCATGAGCAGAACTCACGTTCTGCATGACAATAACTTGCAAATACTTTCTTCGGCACTACATTTTCAGGCTCAGGGAGCCCTCTCCAATTAAAAACAGATTGTCCTTAATAGAATCTATAAATGTGAACTACAGTATCTGTTCTATTTTCTTTTGCTAGATTTTTTTTTTCCTTTGTAACAAGTTTACCCCAACTGTTTTCAGCTTTATTGTCCTGAGAAGACAGCAAATTCCATTTCCTGCCATCTGTTGCTAGATTTGCAATTCTCCACAAGATCACTAGGTATATAGAAGGGGGAATTTGTGTTTATTACTTCTGAGAAATTACTATAGATAGGCAAAAAGATTCTTACATTTTTTTACTTGACAAACCTTACCCTGATGGGTATTAATACAAATATTAAAGAAAAATATGATTAAGATTCTGCTCCTACAATCTCTTCTTTGTGAGACACTTAGTCAGTTTTATCTGTTTCTTCAAACTTACAGTTTATTTTTTTGGATTTGATGGCTTCTTAAGCTTGTTTTTTATTCAAGAGGCTTTCTGCATTCCCTATTAACTGCTTATGTGTCTGATTTTGATGGATCCCTCCTTTCAATATCCAAGAATTTGTAGAGATGAGTAGTTTTGCTGTAACACTGTTCCAGTTACTCTGTACTCGTGTGGAGATACATTTGTTTTCCCATTTACTCTTAAATCTACACATAATTGCTTGTCAAACTCACACCTCCTCGATGTTGTTCAAAAGCTGGAAAAGATCGCATGAAAATCCACCCATGAGGATGATGCTGACAATTAACAGGGATCTTAAAGCAAAAGGAAGAAACAGCGAATAGATGCTCATAAATTATTTGAAACTGAGGGAATTTTAGGAAAAAATGTGGTCAAATATGAAACCAGAGAAGTTGACAAAGGAGATGCTCTCTAAGGATAAATCCTTGTAACTTGGTTTCTGGCTCTGAGGCTTAACCTCACTGCCATTTAAGTGTTCTTGTTTGCGACCCCAAAGGAACCACTCACATTTGTTTTGGCTTAATGTTGCATGAGCTCCCACTTGGATTCTGAGGGGGAAAAGGATTTTTTAGCAGCATTGTCTATCAGTGCTGTCTACCACTCCTATCTTATTTCTGCCAACAAGAGCTGGAAGTGTACAGATAATATCTACCAAATTTGGAAAGGGCCAGAATTATCAAGAACATTGAGTTTCTCCAAATTTTATGAAAACAGGAAGATAGTCCACAGAATGGAGAAACTGTTAATTTGCAATGTGAGCTCAAATAATCCATAGATTCTCATGGAAATTCAGCAATGAGAGGCTAAATTAAAGGAAAACAGGACTTGCTATTTTCAACGTTCTCAGAACTATTTTCTCTTTGAAACTTTCTTTTTCTTGCAGATTTTTTATTTCTTTTAAAAAACCCAAATATTCCTGAAAAAAAACCTCCAACTATTATTTCAACATATTTGTAAAAATATAAAGAATCAGAATATGTTTTAACCATAGACTACAATATGTTAATATGCATTTACATTATTTATCATTCAAAGAGTTTTGCTAAGGTTGGTATATTTGCATTATTATTACTTGTTTCGAGGCAAAGCAATGTCACTTATTATTATTCATTTCTTGCTGACTTGCTAAGTATTCCTTATTAAATTTATGCCTCTCCTGTCAGGATCTATCCTTTTAAGAACTTTAGGAGCACAGAAGTGACACTGCAGTAATGTATGAAAAATATTTCAGTGTTTAGCTTTAGTTAAGTACACCATTATTGCCTTGTAAAGATGTGCAATACAATATGCTTACAAATAAACAACTGAAAAAAAAAGGAGATTTTCCACAAAAAATTAGGGGAGAGATTAAAACACATTTAATATTTTCTCTTATTCATTCACTAAAAGTGTAACATATCCATGGCAAAATAAAAATTATTACAGGAAAGTTGGTTTCTGAGGCCACGTCAGCAGCTGGTCTGGTCCTTAACATAAATCCTGAAGAACACAGAGTACAGAAAAGTGAATTTAATGAGTATTATTTTTCTATTAGAAGTATTTTTAAACCAGCTAGATCTACTCAGTAAATTTTGTGTAAAGAAACTTTAGAAAATTTTAAATTATTTATGGTTAATATTCTTTGTACTGTATTTCTTTGATATCTGCCA
Source organism: Petroica traversi (assembly GCA_025920805.1). Lineage (NCBI taxonomy): Eukaryota > Metazoa > Chordata > Aves > Passeriformes > Petroicidae > Petroica > Petroica traversi. Next base: position 2,571,589 of record JAHLSL010000200.1, read on the forward strand.
GACTGAGAGAAAGATTTTCTGCAGATCAATACAACTCCTGCTGCAGAATCAACCTGAATGCTTTTAGATATGGATATAGTTAAAAATAATTAAATTAAAGCATTAATATTTGATTACTGGTAAACTTATATTGCCTAACAAATAACAGCAAAAAGGAATGGGGAAACTTAAGAGATAAGAAATTTCTCTTCTGTGACTCAACTGGTCATAAGTAGTAAAATCAAAGACTATGAATCAAGAAAAAATTGATTCTTTATAAAAAAGCATTTTAATTTAGAGAGTAAAAATAAAGGAGGACCCTGATACTTTTGTCATGAGATCAGTGGGCATCTTCCAGCTGACGCAAACAGCCCATTAAAAAAACCTCCTCTGTGACAGGGTTTTCATATGACACATGGCAGCAATTCTAATTCCATCTGGGTTTCAGCAGAGTTTAGATGGCTGCAAATTTTTATCTTGTAATTAGTGGGCAATGAGAACCATAAGTCAAATACCCTTTTCTGAAGAGCTGTTCACAGTTCTGTGAATTTGTTTTTCCTCTGTATGTATATAACTTCTGTATCTCTAACCTCTCTCTCGCTGTTCAGGTCATCCAGGTGCTCGAGTACACGTCCCAACATGGATCTCACTACCAGGACACTCTGGGGCACATCTTCAGGCTCAGAGGTGCTCCTTACTCTTGCCACGGCTTTGGGGCTCAGGGAACAGTGACAGCTGTAACTCTGGCGCCCCAGCTGCCCCAGCCCCAGCCATGCCCATCACCCCTGCACAGCCCACCTGGGCCACAGGAGTTCAGCAAATATTCCCTTCCTGCACTCCCATGCTCAGCCAAGTATTTACAGCTCTTCCAACATTTTATGATGACCCCAATGTCTCCTAAATGCCCTTCCAGCTTTTTATATTCCTCATCCTCCTTGAAGGGTGAATTCCACAGAGAAGGACTGAGTTTCTAGCAGTGCATTTCCTTTTGTAAGAACACGGGAGCTGTTAAGACTCCAGTCATCATGTAACTATTCACAAGTGCTATGCTACAATAATCTACTTTTATGGGAGTTTGGAAGATGAATATAAAATAACATAATCCCCAGCTGTGCTGTTATGTGCAAAGCCATCCCATTAATCACACTCAGTTTTACTTTACAGCTTAAAGGTATGCAAAGTATTGCTACTATTCAGGTGCCTTAGCACTGGCAGTTGCACACCTTAACTGCATTTTAAAAGCGATCTTCTCAAGAAATTAAGCACGCAATCTTTTCCTTTCCTCCAGTGGAAATGGTAATTCAGCACCTTCTGATGTCAACAACATATGCAGAGGAGCCAAAAACTCCAGGTGAGCAAATGAAACCTCAGCACTGTGACAGCCTCCAGACCTGAACACAACATGTTAACCACGTAAGAAAACCCCAAAATTAGTTCAATCATTCTGTTTCTTTACAGATTATCTGAACTCATTTAGTATCTGTACTTTTCCACGAGGCTACTGAGCACAAATAAAAGTACATGGCAAACTCACGTCATTATGGGGAGAGAGATTTGGGATTGTTTGGGGTTCACAAGCATGAATTCAAGCTAGAATGATATTGCCAATAAAGACATGAAATTCTTCTTAAGGCCTGTGGGAGCTTGCAGTAGCAAACAAGTGCTACTTAGAACTGCTTACTTCTTTCCTGAGCTGAAAGGATTGATGGGATGGTCGGGTTTGAGTTGTGAGCAAGAAACTGAGTTTAGCCCTAAAAACAGAATATTAGTTAGATTAGGCATTAGGAAATAAATTCTTCCCTCTAAGGGTGGGGAAGCCCTGGCACAGGGTGCCCAGAGAAGCTGTAGCTGCTCCTGGATACCGGGAAGTGTCCAAGGCCAGGTTGGACAGGGCTTGGAGCAGCCTGGGATAGTGGAAGGTGTTTCTGCCATGGCAGGATGTGGGACTGGATGGGCTTTAAGATTCCCTCCAACCCAAACCATTCCATGATTCCATGATTCTACATGACAAGGCCAGGAAGAGAGGAAACTACTGCAACTGGTTGCTACTTTTTATCTGATAGCTGGAAATCCAATTTTCTACTAAATTATCAAGGCAATACCTTAGATCAGACCCTTGAATTTATGTGAAACAGCCTTTTCTTCCAAAGCGTGGAACTCAGTGGGATCAATCTGTGATGGACCCTCCTAAAATAAAGTTCTCTGAGAGTAAAAGAGAAACCACAAGTCAGGGCAGTTTTATAAAATTCCTGAGGATGGATTTGAGAAACTTTTTCTTTTTTTTAAAGATGTAAACTTCTGTGCATCTTAACTCTTATGCTCAAGAAGTTTTTACTTGACAATTTTGAAGGAAAATGGTATGCTTTTGTTAAAGATAGAGTTCTGCAAATGTTCTTTTATCATAAGTAAACATGAACATGTTTTTGTGTGTGTGTAGTACTGATAATAATTGATATTTTATGTCAATTATTGGGGATTATGGTCTGCAGAGGAATTTCTGGTTGTGCTTACTATTATAGTTAGATATTTAAATCAGGAATTGCATACAAAGTTTGTGAATTTCATGCATACAGGTATCCGTTCCATTTCACTATCACTGTAGTACACAGGGTAACAAGAATATAGTGAATGCTCTTGCAAACTTCAAGGTTGAAGTAGATTAAAAAGATTTTTTGTAAAATAAATTTGAAAGTTCAAGTGTGATGTGTGTTTCCATAGATTTTGAGCCTTGCAATGTCATGGACTTCACAAATGCATGGCACCATTCATCTGAATGTGTCTATAGAACTCTATAACCAGATGACTGTCTGCTATTCAGCAAAAAAAAAAGAAGAAACAGGCCCTGGAGTAATTATTTGCCAAGATTCACAGGTGCCTCCTGTAGAAGCCCTCTTTATAAAACTTCACTGCTCTGTGTCAAGACACTAATCTCTATTCAGTGCAGAGAAACTCTGCCTTTCATGGACAGAGGGTCTATTTTTGTCTTTGAAGTTAATCCAACCCTAAGTTGCAGCAACACTTGGAAACCCAGATGCAGACATTCTGCATAGACTTCCTTTTAAATATTCATGGCTGGAAACCTGTTTCTCTACTTCTATCATTTGAAGCTGAGGATTCTGGCTTTTCTGGACTACCGCTCATCTCTTAATCCACAAGTAAAATGTTTTCTCTCCCACACAGTTGATGTTATGTCCAAATGTGGATATACATACAGGAGTAGTCAGAATATGCAGCAGATGGTCAGCAGAAGAAATAAAAAATCAATTAATGTCCAACAACCTCATACCAGTGGCAAGACTCATTAAACCGTGGGTTGGATTCAGCAAGACAGAAACTGCTGCTCAAGGGTTTTGCGAGGTATCGAGGGCTAAATTGATGAAACAGAAAGTCTGCATGCTGGCCTGGGATTTGCTACATTGGTCTCTGCTCAGAGTTTATTTAACGGAAGTTTTGTCAAGGAAGGCTGGGCCAGCCCCGTCAGCAGCTCAGCTTTCCATTTCCTAGTGCCTTGCTCCCATCTTGGACACATTTGCCAACTGTCTAGTTTATATTTGTACTCTATCTTAGCCATCACTCCAGGAATGATCCAACCCAGTGGTGCTTGCTGCCGATAATGCACTGATGAAGCAATCTACACAGATGGTAAGCTATCAACTTACATTAAAAAAATCATCAGTTATTGTTCCTATTTTTTTCCAAAATTAAGGCAGCTTTGTTCAAAAATCTGTGGAAAAATATATACACAGTTTCAAGGACACAATGCCTTTTGGCTCTTCTAAGGCCAATTAAAGAATTGCTTAGGATTTCATCTTAACTCTCAACAAGCAAATTTGGAAGATTTAAAAAAAAAAACACAACCAATTAATAAAAGTTTAGGATAATGATCCTGATTTTGTACTGGAAATATCACTGTTTAAAATAAGGAGTGGAAATATAATCAACAAAGTCTAAGTCATGTTGATAAAGATTTCTAATTGCTTTTAAAAAGGAAATGCCCTTCAAAAAGCTAAATTAATTCCAAATTTCTTTCTTAACACAAATATATACATTAATTTGAATTACTGCAACAAATCCTGATGTTTGCTATACTTTTATGTAACAGGAGATGTTTGAAGGCATATTGAAGTTTTTCCTGTCATATGGGTAGGGCAGGAACTAATTATCTAAGAATCTGAAGGACTAAAAAGCCATTTAGGAAAATAATTTTTAAAAAATTAAAACTTTGGAGTTTTTTTTATAACAAAAACCTGCAGAAAATAAATTTTGTGGTAAATATGGTGGCAGCTTCACAATGGGAAATAAAAAGCTTGCCCTTCTGTAGAGGTTGTAATTACAATTTATAGTTTTTTGAGTTTTAAGCAAATAGATTCATTGCAAAGTAAGCGAAGAGAAGATGATTCTGGGTAGAATTCAGAAAAGGCTTTTGTTTGGTTTGGGTCGTCTTCTTACTTTAATATCTCAACAACTGAGAGAAGTCAGCTATTGAAGATAATAAAATATAACTATGTTAGAAACTTAGCGAGTGTCACCTCTTGTCTGGAGTGCCATTAGTTCTGCTCCTGCAACAGTAAGTCCTTTGTTTTATACTCACCTTTACCTATCATTTCAAACATGGGTTCCTTGAAGTCTGATAATATTCTGACCTGAATAAATTCCTTACAAATTAATAGGAATGCCTTCTGCAGCTGTGCTGTGTCATCTGCTACTTGAGGGGGATTTTGTAATGATCTGCACTCATCCATTTTAAACTGCAGCACTGACTGTATCTCGTTAATATGTCCCACAGTCCAAAATAAAGGGGTAAACAGACTATATGTTCTAAATCAACATGGGATTCCAGGATGTGATTTCTTTGAGTTCCTTGTAGAATTCTGATGCCTTTCCATGGAAGAAACCCCTTCCTGCCATTTCCTGCAGAGGTGTGGATGGAAACCATGGGACACAGATGTCCTGGACATTTGATTTCTTCTTTGTCATTGGTCATTATGCAGTTGTAGGATAAGGAGACAACTATTTAATTCCAAAACACTGGTCGGGATGGAATGCGGAGGAAGGAAACTTGATAGCAAGGCAATCTTGTTTTCATTTCAAAGGTTGCTCGAAGGCCCTGATCTCCTTCACTTGTGCAATAAAATTCATTTGCATCATCTCAGCCTGAAGCTTTTCTCTTTCTTGCCTAAAAATGACTCTAAAATTACTGGGTTTTTAAAAATAATGTTACTGATAACACAGTGCTTTATGCACATTTTCTGAGGCATATTTGTGGCACTTCTCCAAAAGAATAGAAACATGGGAAATTTGCATCAGTGTAGGTCTGTGCCTTTTGTACAGTAATAAAGGACAGGGAGGACGTAGCTGGAAGGTGCTTGGAGCAACCTGGTCTGGTGGAATGTGTCCCCTACCCATGGCAGGGGCATGGAACTGGATGAGCTTTAGGATTCCTTCCCATCCAAACCACTCAGGACTGAAGGATTCCGATTTGTTTCTGTCAGAATCTCTAGGTGCGGTCCTGGGGCTACAGTGAGTTTGTAAGAAATCAGTCAGGGACATAAATGTTCTGGAAACACAGAATATGAGGTGAATCCCTCAACAACAAAGCTTTTCCCTGGGTGACACCTGTGCACAAAGCACATGTGACACCAGAGCCAGCAGAGAATAAAACAACACTGGATTTTTTGTTTATCACGGGCTTGCTTTCACCCCTCCAGCTGCCGTCCCTCCCATGGAAGGTGAAATTTGTTGGCAAGACAGTGCAAACCGGGAGCTGCCACTGATTCTGGTCCCTCTAGGAGCACAGAGGGCTGGATGCTTCTGGGCTGTCTGCCTGGCACCTCTCTGGAGAGATAAATTCGTTTCAAAACTGGGAAAGGCAGGAAGGGAGAATGACAAGAGGAGGGGCAAAGGCAGTTGTGTCATACCCCTGTTGACAGCAGAGATGTTGACACTTGAAAGTATCCATAATTATGCACAAACCGAATTCTTATCTAACAGTTCAATTTCAGAAAAATCAAATGTTTCCCTACTCTTAACCCTTCAACTTATTTTTATCCATTTATTTTGCTCTTATCAAGAGCATATGGGAGAATAAAGAGAATATATTACACCAAAAATTAATGAAATTCCAGTTTATAAAGACATAATAAATTGTAAATAAAAAAGAATTATTAACTTTTGATAATTAGGAAGCTGATATATATGAGTTTACTTTTTTTATGTTGCAAATAGAAAAACAGCCTAGTAGGAATCAGTCATATGTAACTTTACATAAATCTTGTCATAAACTCATGGAACAGTTTGGATTGGAAGGGAATTAAAGCTTTATCCAGTTCCATCCTCTACCATGGGCAGGAACACCTATCCATTATCCCAGGCTGCCCCAAGCCCCATCCAACCTGGCCTTGGACACTTCCGGGGCAGCCACAACTTCTCTGTCACCCTCACAGAGAACAATTCCTTCCCAATAGCCCATTTAAACCTATCATCCTTCACTGGAATATTCACTATTATTTCCTCTTGAAATTTCCCAGTTTAAATTGGAGCTATGGGAACTTTCCAGCTGCTTTGAAATTGTATTCCAACAGCCATTCCAATGGCTCCAGAATCATGTGAGTTCTCCTGTGGTTTACTCTGCTTTATAAAGGGGCAAATGATGGCATTCTTACCTATGGTGGAAGGAAAAGCTTTTTCCCAATGGGCCCAGTATTTTCACATCACAGTTCTTGATCTTAAACTTGGTGTTTCACATGTTCCATGTGCAAGAGCCTATGCATTTTTCAATGGACCCTCTATTCTGATTTTAGAAGGGAATTCTGTGGGGGGTGTGCAATTATTACAGTTAAAAGACACCAATAAAATGAATTTCTTGGATTTTTGAACTTTTTCCACAATTCTTAATAATTTTTAATTATTTATAAATAATAAATTTATGAATAAATTCCAGCCTGAGCAATTCCTTCTACAACTTTACAGCTGTGCAGAACGTGAAAACACACTTTTTTAAAGCTGTGGCACATGCACTGCTTTCATTTGCAGTCATTGATTTGTCACTGTGAGAAGCTGTGTGACAGCTCTGTCCCTGCACTCTTTACACACTCCTGTCCCAGCTAGAGCCAAGCAGGATGGCTGGGGAAGAGATCAGCTTAGTGTCCCTGCCATGCAAGGCTTGGGAGAAGACCAGGACCGAAGCTGCAGCAGTGAGGAGGAGAGTGCCTCTTGGTCCCTGCCATGTGAGTCATGGGCAGAGAACTGGGACTCTGAAGACTGCACACCCCAGAAGATAGTCTGGATCAGCTGGAGGCAGCCCTGCCCTGACCTCCCCATATCATGTGAACCCACTGCTCCTGTATATACACCCAGGCATCAGAAGCCAGGAGTCAGAAGAAGGAAGCCTGTCCCAAATGGAAGATACAGAGATGAATGGCAAAGAAATGGAGGCCACTTGGTGGCCACTGCCCTGGGGGCCACTTGGTGGCCACTGTCCTGGGGGCCACTTGGTGAGAGGAACAGTTGCTGGAGTGGGCCAGGCAGTCATCTGAATGTCTGCAAGGCCTCTGCTCAGACATTCAGCCTGGACCCGACCAGGAGACAAAAATGGCAAAGCAAGTGCCAAAGCAAGTCAAGCATTTTGTCTGAGTAACCAAAACCGTGACTATGGATTTGACAGTTTATACAATGATCAGGACAAAGTGATCAAGGGAACCCTCAGCGATTTTGCAGACAACCCCAAGCTCAATGACAGTGTCATTCTGCTGGAGGGCCAGAAGGCTCCTGACTGAAGGGCCATTGTAGCTGCTGCTTCAAGAATTTGAGGAGCAGAACTAGAAGAATTAATAGAGTTATATTCAGTAGGTTAGAGTAGGGGTAGATGTTAGTACAGCACACTGCTACAACATAAGATAACACACTCCTAGCTGTTGCTAATTAGATAAAATGCTTTTATTACAATAAAATTATTGCATTGCTAAATCAGGAGTGCTTGTTGATTTTATTGCATTGTAGTCATTGATTTGGGGGGAAATCCTGAAGGCTGAAGCCTTTTGGTTGCTGGGGCGGTGCAGTGTGTGCTGTGTGGGGCAGAGGAGAAAGGCGCTGCCTGGGCCGGGAGGGATGCGAGGACACCAAGTCCTTGTGACTTTTGATTTCAGCCCATCGAGGCAGGTGCTGAGCACTTCCAGCATCAATCTGGTGCTGAGGATCTGAGTCATGCAATCCCAGAATCCTAGACTGGTTTGGGTTGGAAGGGACCTTTAAAAGTCATCTCATTCCACCCCCTGTCATGGGCAGGGGCACCTTTCACTAGCCTAGGATGCTCCAACCTGGCTTTGGCCACCTCCATGGATCCAGGGCAGCAACAGCCTCTCTGTGCAGCCTGTGCCAGGGCATCACCACCCTCACAGGGAAGAATGTATTTCTTCTATCTAATCTTCTTACATACTGGCCAGATAGAGAGCTTGTTCCCAGAAATATGTCTTTTGGAAGCCTGTAACAATGGGATTTGTGTATTGTGCATGTTGGAAGCTAAAGACAGATTTATATATTTATAAGGAAAGAAAGAGTAGACACTGCACATTATGAACAAGTCAGATACAGACTTACAGTATTTTCCAAAGTATTTTTAAAAGTCAAAGGCTTGAAATACCCATCATCTGCAGGACTGAAACTATGTAATCTTCAAATTTATCTATTCAAAGCAAGTATAGGTCTTTTGGTAAGATGACCTGAGGCACAATCCTGAAGGTTAAAGCATGGAGTTTGATGTCCCCTTGAGGAGCTGGTACCTCACCTTCTGAGTAATCACACAAAGTAAATTGCATATGACTTAACCCTGCTGAGAAATATCAGACAGTCACTAGTCTCTGTCCATTTCTATGTCTTATAGTTCTTCAGCTTGTTTAACTGAGATTTTTTTTCTGATTCAGATAATGAAAAGCTCATTTTCAGTCTTGACAGACCTGACCTGACAAGCAGAGACCTCATTGTCAAAGCAAGGCATTGGAGTGATGAATGGCTTTGACTGAAATACGGATATGTCTGGAAATATCCCCCACCCGGCAAGTCCAGCCTCCACCTCCCCTTTTCCTCTGCACTTGTGGCACAGCTTTCTAGTGCTTTGCATTAGAACCATCTCCCCACAGAGGAGACATATTTTCTCTCCAAACAACACAGACCAGAGAAGTGTTTATGTTACAAGAGTTCATGGCATCCTGGGCCAGGGTCCCATTGTGACAAACACCCTGACTGTCACTATGAAGGGACACAATGGAAAAAAGAGAATGAGGGAGATGGGATCTAGCCAGGTTATAGACTGACGGGCTTTGGTGGCTCCATAGAAGATTCCTGACCACAGAATCACATAAAATGATGAGTTGGAAGGGATCATAAAGTCCAACACCTGGCCCTGCAAAGACACCCTGTGCATCCCTGGGAGCATTGTCCAAATGCTCCTGGAGCTCTGGCAGCCTTGGGGCCATGCCCATTCCCTGGGGAGCCTGTTCAGTGCCCAGCATCCTCTGGAGGAAGAACCTTTTTCTGGTATCCAGCCTAAACCTCCCTGACACAGCTCCAGCCGCACCCTGGAGTTCTGTCCCTCGTCACAGAGAGCAGAGATCAGTGTCTGTCCCTCCTCTCCCATTCACAGGGACGTTGTAACTGCAGGGAGGTCTTCCCTCAAACTCCTCTTCCCCAGGCTGAACAGACCAAGTGCCCTCAGCTGCTCCTCATACTGCTTCACCTCGAGGTTCTTCACCATCCTTGCAGCTTCCTTTGAATGCTCTAAAACAGCTCTAGGTCTTTCTTATATTGTGGTGATGCTGAAGATAAAGATATTTTTATTTAGTTTGTGTATGTCTCAATAACTCATAGATGATAAAAGACATGCCCTTATGGTAGATTTTATCACCTCTCTGTTCAAATATGCTGTTATTATACAGGAATCTGGACAATAATACAACTTTCTGGACATGGGATAGCCTGAAGCCCAGGGTGCTCCAAGATCCAATATCTCCCTCTGGTGTCCTTGCCTGACCTCCAGCTGCATTTGAGGAGTACATTATGCTGAAGATGGTGGGGTGCTGTCCAGAAAGGCTCATGGCCACCATGTCACATGTCACATGACTGAAAAGACAGATGGTCACCAGGCCAGGGGCAAACGGGAGCTGCCAAGTCCAGAAATGTGTGCCAGGATCTATCCACGTGTCAAGTAATTATTTTAAAGCGTAGACTTCCATGCCTTCTGAGTCACCGCAGTGCTGGCTCTGATGTTGTCTCTGCAAGTGATTCATGTGGATAGGTGATTAAGATGTCTTTAAATCTGGTCTGAGGAAAAGTCGTTTACAGCAGTTTGGTCACAGTAAAAGCCAAAAGGCCAAAAGCAAGATCTTCGGTACTGTGCATTTACACTAGGGATTAAATGTGCTGAATACTTTACAGCTGAAATTCTTTAGCAGCTTTTTCTTACCTTTTTTTTTTTTTCCTAAACACCACATATCTATAAATAATGTTATTTTAATCCCTTTGTGGGTTTTTTTTTTCAAATTTTCAGGTTGGTTGGATCAAATTGAATTACAAAATTTGCCTGGGATGGGGGGGAAAGAAAGTTTGGAAGTTTCAGTTGGATGTTTGGAGATGTTCTGTTAGATGGAAGGGACTGAGGCAATTTGCAGTGGCGGAAAGTTAGTGTCAGCAGATCTAGAATAAATGAACACTCTAGAAACTGTTTCATCAGGGAGAAGAGGAAACTGAGCCCAACTTTCCACTTTCTCAGAACTGAACTGAGGAAATTCATATGTGATTTCTGTTCTTATCACCCTGTCTCTCTTAGAAGTGAGCCCACAAGAAAGTCACTCTTCTTGAGCAGATGATTTCTTGAGTCATGTTCAGCTGTTGCACTTCCAAACAGTGACTCCTCTGAAATGTTGTTTGAATATCCAGCAGTCACAGATAATGTGTGAGCAATACAAGTCACATCTGTTATGTCCTTTTAAAGTATACGGTGTTTGCCATGTGGTCAGTGATTCAGTAATCATATTTTAGCATTGCAAGTCTAAGTACAAGGTGTAACTCAACACCCTGCAATATTAAATCAGTATCATACCATATATCTTCAGTATCATTAAATCATGAATCATACTGTATTGGTATAACACCTTTCATGTCAGATGAATCTTACTAAGATGATTTTCTTTTTTCAACACCCTGTGATGAAATCTAAACTATGACTGCCAAAACACTGCTTTTAGGGAACAGTTGCACTGGTAAGTTGTTTATAGTTGAGAAAGACAAAACATTGGTGTGGAAATGTGATTTCATTGCACATATGGTGTTTCCAAAGCAGGAATACTCTTGCCCTGTGACACTAATGTAAATTCTCTACTCATTTCACTGTCTGACATGCTGAAATTACTTCATTCTAATATTGCTATTCATCAAAAATACAAAAGTGGAGTTGAAGAGCAGCTGGAAAAATTTTCATGGGTAGCAGGTGGTCAAGAACAGCCTCTATAAATGTGCAATAAAGTGCTGCACCATTAGAACCCCAAATCTCCTTGAGAGGAAAGGTATTACAAGGACAGGTGCCAAGAGCAGGCTGCCCTGTGTATATACAGCTCTTAAACATCATGTGAAAACCCATCTGTACACAAGAGTTTATCTCTGCTTCTCCTTGTTATCAGACCTATTATTTGCAGGGCTCCAGATCATATTTTTATGTATGTCAAGTTAGTTTTAAATAACTCTAATCCCCAATCCAATTAAAGATATCACCTCGAAGTGGATAATTTTATTTCCTTTGAGAACAGATGCAGACTTAGTATTCGTGTTAGTAAAGCAACCACTACCAAACTGACCTTCATTTTATCTCACACACTTTCATCTTATCACCTTCCTTGTCTGTGGTGTGCGACTTTCAGATGTGCACCTGGTGTCTCAGATCTGATCTAAATCTCCACTGGACAGGCATTCTTTACATTAAAATTTGTAAATCCATTTTTAACCCCCAAATGCAATACCTTCATTGAAGCAGATAAAATAAAAATATTTTATTTTCTTTTTTAAAAATATAATAATAGTAATAACTTATAATACTTATTTATATATATATATATATATATATATATATATATATATATATATATAATAAGTAATAACTAGTAACAACAACACATTTTTCTTGGAACCACTTTTGTTTAGAAACATCTCTATCATCCTTGTCCTCTGTAAGGAAGATGTTCTGAAATCAGACAAAATGCTGTTTATTTAGCACCTTGTGTTCAAAAGAATAATTTTCATTAGACCCAGCCCATCCAGAGGAGCTTTTGCTGCCTTATACTGCTCTTCTAAAGCATAACTTTCCTCCAGACTCACTGCTAACCTTCATTCCAGCAGCCTTTTAAGAGATGCATAATAAGATTTTTTTCCCCCTTTACATCCAGTACCACAAATGTTCTTTAAGAAGAAAAGTCTCTGTGTAATGCGTGGTGAAACTTTCATATCTTGAACACTGTGGCTTCCTTGGTGGAAGATTTCGCTCCTTAGAAATGTTGTGCCCATGAATCAATTACACCTATAGCAAAGCAATCAAAAGCAGCTGATAAACAACTTTGGGATGTATGGAACTAATCCTGCATTATATCCTGAGAGAGTGGGATTAACCTGCACTACCCCCTCCATTTCTTGTGTATTTCATTCTGGAGAGTTCTGAAGGAAATATGTTTCCAGGCCTCAGTGTTCTGATGGACTGTGTTACAGATGCTGCAAAAAAGTCATCTATTTTAAATCTGTTTTTCTATCTATGGGCTGAAGACTAAGACATGAATCCTTTCTGTGAAGTGTTTTTAGAGTACTCAAGCCTTGTTGTGTTTCTAGAGCATGTGAAAATTTTGCTACATGAAATTCAAAAATAAGAGAAAAACAAAAAAAATGCAAATTCATGGCTCTTCCATCATTCATAGTTGCTTGTGGTGCATTTTGTAGGGAATTCTAGGAAAAAAATCTGGTTTTAAAAAGCAGAATTCTTTCTGAAACTCTCCTGTTTGATGTAGCTATTCACTGCCTCTAGTGATGAACTCCTTCTAAAGTCTACATTAGTTTCAAAGTATGCCTCTTAAAAAAATAACCTTCATGGAGATAAGGACATGCTTCAGACATAAGGCTGCCAAGAATTATTTTCTTTCCAGAAATAGAGGTATTTTAAAATATCTTTCTAAGTTATTAAGAAGTTTTGTCTGTATTTGTCTTCAGTTTTTGTTACCAGAATAAGATCCTTTTAAAAAGTGCCTGAACTATTGTTATCATTATCACCTTCACAGTAAATTATATGGTAATATAATCTTTTCCAGTCTTTTCAAAAATTCAGATACTAACATTCTATTCAAAACTCCATGCTCTTGTGTGCACATGACACACCTTGGTATTCTAAGACTGAAATTCTTATTTAGTTGAGATGCTGATAATCTTCATTTGCAGCTTATTACACCAGGTTTCCATTTAGTTATTATGCAAGGAGAGTGCAATTTTTTCCCACTGACTTATTGCTGTATTTACATTACATTTCCCCTTTTAATATTTTTGTTTATGTCTTTATTAAATCACAGATGGTGCTGATTAAATTAGGCCTTAAGTGATGCTTTTTCATTATGAAATGATTTAAAGTGCATACAGATAAGGTTCATACCTACAGCAATGTCCTGTACTGAGTGTACTCACTGAAAAGGATGATTGGTGAAAGAACTCATTTGAATGACACATAAAGAATTAAACCAAGTTCTAAACTTGCACTTTGAAGGAAGAAATGAAAGCTTCCCCTCTCTTCCATGTCTTTCACTAGTGGTTGGATATTAAATCAAATCAAATCAAATCAAATCAAATCAAATCAGAGGCAATCATTGCTGCCCTTCTCAAAAAGTATTTGAGAAAGGGAAGATTCTCTTTCTCCACCAAGGCAGTTAATGTTTCTCTTATGCTCTCAAGCACAGAGATTCCACTCATCTCACTTTGGTTCCATAATTTGGATGGATGTGAGTGCCAGCACACCCCTAGCTCTGGTTCACACCAGGTCTTTCACTGACAGCAATTTCAAGGGTGGAATCAGGTCTTCTGTTCCTGGGATTTTCAGCTTCTCAGCACAATCATTGCATTTGAAATTAAACCTTACTGCTGTGCTCACCAAAACAGAAAGAAAACCAACTTTCCCTCTCCACAGCACAGTGAGAACTGTACCACCACAACTTTGCTTGCTGTTTCACCTCTTCCCCTTGCCTTTTGTGAGCTACAGTGGCCATGTGCAGTAAAATTGATATTTCTAATTCCCTCCACTTATTTTGTCTTTGACAAATGAAAAGGTTCCAGTGAGAAGGTTCAACCTGAAGGTGATTAGTTAAAGTGAGAGATGGCTCACAGATGTCACTCTTCAGTGCAGGTGTGAGTCAGTAGCTCAGTCTAATCCTGTGAGGAAACCTGCTCTCACCAAGTAGGACATCACTTTTTGACCTCATTTGAGGAAGATGTTGCTGGAATCCAGAGCTTGGACTAAATGACTAGTTTAGTCCTTTTCTCAGAGTAGATGTACTCCAGAACAAATCCCTTCCAAAGATTAAACACTGCTCCTCACAGCTCATGGTCCTAAACCTGAAATGCACATGATGAGCTCAGGGCACACGTGTTTTACACCTCAGCATGATTCCTGTGAACCAAATGTGCTGCACACTGTTCAGCAATCCTCCCATCTGTGCTTTACACCACCTGCTGATTCCTGCTAAGCAAAATGTATTGTGCCATCTCTCAACTGCATTCCTGAACAAAAACTGCAGCAGAAGTTGGTCCTTGAATGGGATAACAATGCTGCTTGCAGTGAACTCTGTCCAAGAAAACACAAGGATACTCCATGTCTTTAAGGCCAATGTGTCAATGCAATGAGAACATACTGGAAATAAAGAGTTCAGCCTCTTAGAGCAGCAGACCCTCAAATTCATGGAGGCAGAAGCTCACCTGGTAGTACTACTCTGCAGAACACATTTCTTTTTCACAGTGTGCTGTTTTTTAATCTTGTTTTTCCCTTTATCACTTGAAATGGAATTTTATTTTTTTATAGCCTTATTAGTCCATCGTTATACACAACATGGGAGCAGATTACCTACATAGCAATTTCTGTGCACCTTGTTGGCTTAGAATTTTAGTTTTTTTTTTTTTTTTTTTTTTGAACTCACATAGCCCGTAAATACTCCACTGATTACAGATTGATTAATTCAGGTGAATTTTAAAAGTTACACTCAGCAGTGCCACAATGGAAATCTAAGGATTTTCGGTGTATCTTGGCATGATCTGACTTTCAGGAAAAGTACAAATCATCTGTTTCATGCTAATGAAAGCAAGCTTAAAATCAGGGCAGAACATCTGGAGCTTGAAAAGATTTGCAGTGAACAGAATAAAATAAAAATAGTAATCCTGGGCCCACCCCCACTGTACACAAAAGTGCTGCAATAAATTGTTCTGATTGCAAGTGCAAACGGAAAGAAAATTACCTTATTCTAGCTAAAGAATATAAACTGTGTTCAAAAAGGAGAAATGGAAATGTAGTTTCTTTAACCTGCAAATTAATTGAGTCTTTTTTTTTTTTTTCTGTGAACAATGATGTTAGGAGAGCATTCAGAGGTATTTTGGTTTCACGATTAGAAAACTAAAAAATTAATGGAATTTAATATTATGATTACTAAGTGGCTTGGTTTTCAGGAAATATGAGAGAAGTTGCAAGCAATTCTGTGTAACTCATTAATTAAGTCCCATTTAAAACAATCAGGCAACAATTTGTTTCATGTTCAGGAAAGAAATTTTGTGGTCAGAGAAAATAGATTATTCTTTTCAGTAATTAATGATAACCTTGATCGTATGCAGGAGCTCCTTCAGGCATGACCAAATGATTTCTGGCAGGCTGCATAGATAAATCCCTATAAAACTCCGGTCTCTGAGAAAGTTTTCATGGATTCCATAAAACTTTGAGAACATACCTTCCAGTTTCATGAAAGAGAAAAACCAACCCTCACTCTCAAGATATTGCTTTAAAAATCCTTTATAAATACATTCTATTGATATTGAAATTTGGTGTAAAATTAAACATTAACAGAGCTGGTTTTCTCACTGCAAACACCATGACCTTTATTAAAAGTTGAAGAATTACCTCTTTAATCTGTATCTGAAAAGACACATGCCCAAAACTACTATTGAAAATAGTATTTATATCTTCATTAACACAGAATCATAGACTGGGTTAGGCTGGAAGGGACCTTAAAGATCACAGAGATGTTTTTTCTGCTTTTATTTCTATCTTCTCTTGAACGCAAAAGAATTTAGTACTGGGGTTTGATTCTCTTATTCCACTCACTTTCTGCTGAAATGTTTGATGTTACAGCCTGAGCAATGGTTCCTGTTTCTTCATGGCATTACTCAGATATTTGTTCTCCACTGCTGTTCACTTACCTGTTGGCAGGTATTAAAAATTCGGTATTTCATCTGGATTATGTACATTCTCATAATGAGAAATATCTGAAAGCTACTCTCTCAATGTTCTGTTTTCTTTCTCACTATTGGTCTTTTCACCACAGATATTCTTTTGTCCAAGACTTCATCTTGATCTATCAGATTTTTTTAAAACCTGTTTTAAACCAGTTTCTTTTGACCTTTTGCCCTCACTTCTCATTTTAAAGCTCTTCTTATCAGCCATAAAAGCCTGGATGTCAGAAGGCAATTTTCCCAGATAGTCAGATGGAATCCAACCTTTGAAAACTGTCTCTTTTAGCAAACATATCCCACTGGCAAAGTATTCCCAAGCCTGCTTAACACTGATATTTGAGTCATCTGTTGCTCATCACTATATCATACGCCCTATCTCCCTCTGCACTGACAAGAAAAAAATTTAGAGTAGTCACTAAAATGAGACATAATTAACTCAAAAGTAAGTGATGGTATTTCTGAGTTTGAGATGCACTGCAAAATCAAACTGCTATGAAAGCTTGGTGCAACTCCCTGTAAAACAGGCAGACTCATTTCTAGTAACATTTTCTGCCATAGATTCATGGAATACCTTCAGGTTAGAAAAGATCTCAAGGATCATTCAGTCCAACCTTTCATGGCCTAGAAAAGACGGCCCAGCACCTTGTCCAGCTGCATCATAAAAGTGTACAGCATTGGAGAATTCACTGCTTCCCTGGGGGGGTGATTCCAGTGACTGGCTGATCTCATTGTGAAACATTTTCCTCTTGTGTCCGCTTGGAATCTCCCCAGCAGTATCTTGTTCCCATTTCCTCTCATCTTCTCCATGTGACTCCTTGTAAGAAGGGAGTTTCCACCTTCTTTGTGTCCTCCTTTAAATACTGGAGCATGGAAATAAGGTCTCTCCTCAGCTTTCTTTTCACACAGGCAGTAAGAAAAGAATCTTGTGTTCTTTTCTCAAACACAAGTCACTCAGCCTTTCTTAATGGGGTAGCTTTCCATTCTGGGATCATCTTTGTGGCCCTTGTCTAGACCTTTCCCAGCCTGTCCCCATCTTTTTGGCACAGTGCAACATCTTTATATTAAAAAATTAATCATGAAGTTGCAAGCTCTGAATTTTAAAAAAAAATCCTTTATATAACAAGAAAGCTCTGTTTTGATCAATCCTTGCAACTTTACATATCTTGCTTCATCTTCATTACTGCCATTATCTATGGCAACCAAACGTTGTCCCAAAGCCTGTGAAGGTTGTTTTAGAAGACCTGATTATTTTAAATTATTTGAAATACATTATATTCCATTTTGGTGGGGGGGGGAAGTGAGTCTGGACTGTTTCTTGTGTTTTAAGAATCTGTGGGCTCCTGCAGAAGTTGTTCATGGTGAATCATCTCTTTGCAGGATGCTCATTCAGGTCATGGCCAGGACACACCCTAGAGGATAGGAGGCTCTGCAGTGATTATATAACCTCTCTCAGCAGAATGTTTTCTAATCATGAAATGAACCCACAAATGAAAAATATATTTTTTGTTTCAAACACCAGATCACACTGCAAAGCACAAGAAGTAGAAGAAGGGGGGCCTGAAAGCCACAAGCACTGCCTCCTGAAAGAAGGAGGGGGGCCACCGAAAGGCAAAGAGGGATTGATGATGCTTGAGCTTGCAACAGCAGAGTCTAAAGCAGCAGAGTGTAAAGTATCCCTGGCAGTTCTGGAACACTGAACCTAAACTAGAATTCTTTAAAATCAATGGAGAAACATGCTAAGTGCAGGAGTCACTGGAGTATCCCAAAATGTTTGTGCTCAGAAGGACAATGTCCTTAAAAGCTCATTCATTTTAGATTTACTGTAGTGTCATTGCGCTAATTTCAACAAAGCAATTTTCAACCAGCAATCAAGTATACCCACTTTATGCTAATGTAGATTTGATTAGCTGGCTTTCAGGATCTCTCTCTATTTCTAGGAAGGACTGAAACTCTTCTTTTTTCTTTCCCCAGGCACTCTTTTCAATCTAATTCATATTTGACAAATGAGATGAGAAATCAATTGTGTGTAGTATACAATGTATAATGACCTGAAAAGTTCCTAAAATAGTTGTGCTTGCTCCAGAGCAGTTACTCAGGATTTTGTGTGCAATTCCTTGGCACTGTTACACCTGGCCAAGTGCCACGGAACACATAGCTCTGTAAAACACAGGCGAACCAAATAGGATGAATCTGTGCTAGTGTCACTTCTGAGTTGCCTCCTATCCTACACAGTCACAAACAGATCACGATTTACTCTAACTTTTCATGCTGTATTTAGAAAAACAGGAACAGAGAGATATTGAAAGCTGGAATTGTTCAACTCCTTCAAATAAAAAGACTGTGCCCTGTGCCTGTACCATTCCCACATCCATGGCCTTAAGGAGATTTTAGTGCCAATTTGGATTTCTCAGGATTTCATAGAGCAGTTTGGATTTCAGAGAGAGCTCCTTACCTCTGCCTTGGCATACGGATGAGAGGCTGTTTGTGGCACCTCTTGCTAAGGCTGAAGAGCTTGTGCACCGTTCTCTGGGCCTTGAGGAAGAGTTGCTTCATGCTGTTCTCCAGCTGCTCGTAGCGGCGTTGGAAGTTTGAATCCATTGTCCACAGATGCATCACAGCAGATGTGTTCAGGAAATAATTCATAGGCAGCCTCTTCATAAATAATTTGAATTCATCTGAAAAAAAATAATAATTAATAGTCTTTAATTATGCAGCTATGTTATTCGTGCAGCAGGATTTAACTTCTAATTTGTTGGTTTTTTTTCTTGAACCAATTTTCATTAACTCAATCTTTTGAAATTTTAAAATTGAGCATTTGAACTATTTCTGACTGGAAAGGTGATTACATTTTTATTGGTAATATTGAATAAAGCCAGAAAAATCCAATATTTGTATAATTTTTAAATTAATATTAAAGCAAATACAAGCACCCTCCTTATTTTTCAACCTGGATAATATGACGATTAAATAAGTACCAGAGTTTCTTACCTTCAAATCTGGGATCTGAAAGCAAATGTGCATTTAATGATCAATGTTTATTGACTGATTTGAAGAGCATCAGAAACTGTCTTAAAATAAATATATACCAATACTTAGGACATGCACGTAAATGTGATTTTACAGGCCATTTCTCATATATATATATATGCTATTTCACCTGACACAAGCCATTAAATTAGACTTTCATAAGTATTTACAATTAAAATTGAGCCTTTCAAAGCATTTTGTGGTACTTCAAAATTTTATGACACTTCAAAAATGTTCCCATAAGTTCTTTTTTACTTTAAAGTGGTGGAAAGGAGTTCTTCAATCACAAGGTCATTGTTACTGTGAACATGCCATGCTTTGTGGCTTGTTCTGGTGGCTCAGTCCACACAAGATATGTAGACAGAATCTTATTAACAGAATTTTATTAATCAGGGAGTCTGTTTCTGTAAGTAGAATGATTTATAACTTCTGAACCTAAATATACTTCCATTAAAAGGGCTCAGATACTGGGGAATTACATGAGAATGAGTGGCACATTTGAATGCACATGTTTATCCTTTTTCTCTCTTGTTTTTGTATATCAGTATGTTTCCCTGCCTGCCCTCCTGCCTGCTGCTATCCTCCCACCCTTCACAGTCCATGTTTTTCTTTCAGCTTGTTCCTGCAATGAAGTCACTCATCCCACAGCTTGGCTTTCACCCTGCCAGATGCTCCTTTTGGATAGTCTACACTTCAGCAGGCTCTGTGAAAGCAAAGATCCCGCTGCCTGAAGTAGCCTCCCTCTTCAAACAAAAGTAATCATAATATTTAACACTGGTGTAACTTTAGGTTGCTCATGGGAGAGGGTTGATCAGGAAAAACGTCTGTTCACATCAAAGGATACTCCAATACCATCCTTGTTCATAAGTCTTTTGGTTCAGCTTTAGTTTAGGTTTTGTAACAATTTTTTTACACAAAGCAGGCAAAAAAATTTTCTTTTTTATAGGTGGAGAGAAGGTCTTTCGTAAATAAGCTGTAGTGGCCCTTGACCACATCCTGAAGGACACAGGACAGAGATGGAATAAAACAGTCCCACTTCAGTCCCACTATTTTCTGTGATGGATGAAGACTCATAACTAAACAGAAAGCATTGAAAGGACTTCTGGAAGGTAACAAATGAAAGTTAAGGGGCAAAGATGATGATTTTATGTTTAACAAAGTGTTTTTAATAATTCCTCTGGGAACATGTTGCTCATTTTGCCCTCATGCCTCCCTCCTTGGGTCGGAGTTGTTCTCTCCTGGAGGAGAGACTCTATGTTGTTCTTAGGGCATGAAGGAAAGGAACTGTTTCTTTGTCTTATCAACTATTTGGAGCCTTTTATCTTTTGTTTCTTCCCTCCCTTAATTTGGTCTAAGTTGGTTTTTTTCCTCTGTCCAGCAAGAATTTCCATTCCTGGATGTACAGCTAATGATTTGAATTAATGGGAATATGTAATAAATTCTACATTACCACATGAGCATATCTGTGAATCTTACTGTAGTTTTGGGAAAAACAGGGTTTTTTTCCTCTTCCTTAGTGATAATTATTCCTCCCTTAGAATTATAGAATAGTTTGGGTCTGAAGGGAGATTTATAGTCCAACCCCCAAGGCAACAAGCAGAGACACCCTTCACTAGATGAGGTTGCTCAGAGCTCCATCCAACTTTACCAACCTCTGGCTCCTTGTTGGAAACGACATAACTTTCTTTTCAGTTGTAAGTAACTTTAGTCATGGGTTTTTTCACCTTTGCCAAGGGGGAGGGGAGCTGGGCTCTGTTGCTGGTTTAATCTTTAAACCACTGAGGTTTTGGGTCTGGCTGGGCAGGGCCTGATAAGCTTCAACAAACAAAAAAGGAGTTTTGGAGGTCTAGGATTTTAAAATTTGCATGTTGGGAATCTAGAAGATATCTAGGAGATAAACAGACATTACTGCCTGGCAAAGTTAGAGACCCTGTTTGAGAAGAGAATGCCAAGGGAACCAAAGAACTGGACCACATGAGCATTAAAGGCAAAGGGATCGATATCCAATAGCAGATCACACATTAACTAATTAAAAGAATTGTGTAATGTAGAACCAAATAATTCTCTGTTTTCTATAAATGTATAAACATGTGAAAAGTCTTTGAATGGATATGTGTAGCTGGAATGATTTCCAGTGCACATCCTGAACAGAATAAAGGAATACCTGACTCACTGACAGCTCAAAGACAGTGTCAGAGAGATTCATTCCTTCTCAAATTCAGTGACGTCCTCATCCTACCCTTCCCAGCCTTCAGTCCCTCCCAGGTCTGCACAGAAGGTGTGACAGGGGGTTATGTCTGACTTGCCTAAAGGAACCACAGTCCCATTGGCTTCATAAAGCCATCCAAGTCTAAAGACTTATAAATATAAAAAATGGTAGTTTTTTAAAAAAGTAATTAATAGGAAATAAGATTAACTGAGCTGATACAAAGTATGTCCTTTACAAAGCACAGATCTGCATCCTGTAAAAATCGGACAAGTTCTACCAGATTTAGAGGACTGAGGGTATATATGTATATAATATATACTCTGACATCTTGGGAGGATTAGATCCCAAAGCCACATTCCTGACTACCTGCTTAATTCCTAAAGTCTCTTTTCCCTTCTGTTCCTCTGAGACACTGCTATATCTACTTAAAAGGAGCTTCTCGAAGCCAAAACAAAGGCAACTCCCTCAGGAGACAATAGGCTCAGACGATGCCTTTTCAGCCCTCATAATGCTCTAACCACGTACTTAAGAGACGTTGACACTTTGCTGTCCTCTGCAAGATGGCACTAATCCTACAGCTAACAGCTGCTCCATGCTGTGTTTAGAAGTGATAAGGAAGGTTTACACTCCTCAACTTGCAATGCAACAGCATTTCCAATAAGAAACGTTTCTTTCTCTCCCTGTAATAAACATCGTCTTTGACTATCCCTGTGCCCTTTCTGATCCTGCTAATGAGCTCAATAACGCAGGTAAAGGAGAGACAGAGATAAAATGAGCATGGTTACATTGTGCCTGCTGCATTAAAAAAAAAAAAAAAAAAAAAAGACAGAAAGAAGATAATGTGCCCATATCTTAAACAGACACATTTCATGATCTGTGAAACTACGACACGATCTCCTAACACTGAGAGATGATTAAACTATTACACTCTAATCAACACACAGTGCCAGCCATTCCTGAGGATTAACAGCCAGTATTACAGTCCCAGGGGCCATAGAAATTAATACTTCAATACATAAAATCAGAGAATACCCTGAGCTAGGAAGGACCCACAAGGATCATCGAGCCCTGGCCCTGCACAGAACAACCCCAAAAACCAGACCATGATTCTTGATACCACATATAATCTGATTCCAGCACTTCCTCTTTATTTTCATGTGGGTAATACATGCAATAAAATTTTATATATTCTTAACTAATTGCAAATAAGGTAAAAAAAGGCAAAACATTATATGCAGTGTGAGTCAAGCAAGTTCATTTTCTGGCTGGTTGTGTCTCTTTTCACTTCCCCTTTCTGCCAGGTATATCTTTCTGTGTCAACAGTGCCTGGAGATGGAAATGGAATTCCATATTTCAGTGGGAAAGAATGAATGAGAAATATCACAATGGGAGCAAGCATAACTGCTGAAATGGTATGAATATCAGACATATTTAGGCTGTGAGAAATATCTAGAGCTGCAGAGATGTAACTTGGCTCCTCAGTGTAATTTGGTGTCAGAGCAGGGCTCAGTGATGAGTGCAGTGATTACCACTCTGCAGACAGAGGTGGCAAAGGCCAGAAAAATCCGGGAAGTCTCATCCAAGGATTTGACAGTGCTCTGCTACAAGGGAAAGAGGTGCCTGCTCTCTCTTGGAAGAGAACAGGACCCCTGATCTCTCTGCTGTGAATATTTTGATTTTCCCTGATATTTTGCTACAAGGTCTGTACAAGACTGTCCCACCAACACAGCACACCTGATTTTGTTTCCTCTGAGGCTGAGAGGTTTGTAGAACTTCTCCAGGCTGCCAAAATGTCTTGGGATAGCTTGTTTCCTAAGATCCCTTGTGGAGGATCTTTGGAAGCACCTTGGAAGTCAATTGATTGGGGATTCAGAGCACCGGGCTATTAAACGCTGACATCTGACAGCAATGTAATGTTGGAAATATGAAAATACCACATTTTATTACTGCAATTTTGTCTCCCATTTCCTTTAGAGTAAACAGAGCAAGTCCACAATTGAGCTTCAAACTGTCAATCCTGAAATTTTCTTTTAAATCATATAGGCACTGTTTCCCCAATCAGTGTAACAGAGATTATCTCAGGATAACAGCTCCTAAGGGGGTTGGAGCAATTTCCTCCTCACAGCCCAGACACACTCTACACAAAGGCAGGGAAGGGCCTGAGCCTCTGCAGTCAGGGGAGCAGGGGGATAAAACAAGAGCTCCTTTAAGCCATAGCTTGTGTCTAGAGACATCACAATAATGTGCTTACGGAAGACTAGAACTCCTAAGTAAATAAGAAAACTCAAATTTGACATGGATTTCTATCAAAGGAAAGATAATAATATTTTTTTTTTTCCTGCTGGTTCTTATCATGGCTGAAATTGATACCAACGTACATGTGACAATAATCAATAAGGTGAAAATCTATCTATAGTTTAGGAAAACATAAAACAGTTTGAAAAGAAACTGCATTTGGTGATATGCTAAGAAAAAAAATGTTTCATAGCAAAGTAACCCACAATAAATTTCAGCCATCTTCTCTCAGTCTCCAGAAATGGCATTTTCTGGGGACATGAAGCTTTATTCCATCAAGCTTTATTCTGTTGTTTAATTTAAAGTCATACTTTCTGATGAGCCATTTTACCTAAAATGAAATAATATAACCTTATGGAAACAAAACCTTTAGCATTGGAAATTTCAGCAGAGAGCTTCAGTAAATATATAACCCTGTCTAATTGTGGATTATATCGTCTATCCAAAATCAATTTTATTTTTTTAAACAGTATTCAAACCTTGAAAAAGCAATTATGTTTTCTGGGTAAAAGCAGCCTGACAATAATAAGAATCTTTTGTTGACTAAAACGTACTATTCGCAACTATATATAGTCTATGTATTTTCTAATATAATAAGGATTTAGATTTTAGAGGGCTTTATTAATTCAACAAAGTTCAGTAAAAATATGTATATAGGAGAAAACCCCTTTTTACATCACATTTTCATGTCAAAACCTACCATTAGGGAGCAATTGTAATTTACTGTTTTGTCATTTCTCTAAATGAAGCTGTAAGGAAACATTTCTGTCCCTTAAAAATCTGTACATCTGTCATTTTTACACACATCCTCTTTTTTAAACAAGTTCTTTAACTTGCTCTAGAGGTATTAAAATTCTGCCATCACAGTCCAGAAGTGAGTAATACCTCATGCAAAAACTGTTCTGTTTTGGCTCTAACAAAATGTTACAGTGGGATTAAGGGCAAACTGACAAAAATCGACTGGTCTTTAATGAGTAAGAGTGTGATGCTGTCTGATGTGCTGGTCCAAGTGAGAGTGCTTCAGACAACTTTAAATTTAGCTCAATTCTTGTTCTCCACTACATTTCCCCTTTTCTCACTCTCATAATGTGAATTGCAAATGCTCACTCCTCCGTACAAAGCACTGCTACTTTAGGAAGCCAGCTCGCTTCTCAAACCATAGTGATGGGATCAGATGTTAAGTCAGACTTGATGTTTCCTTGGGCAGTCTGTAGTCCAAGAAGAGATGATCTTGCTTCAAACAGGTCAACTCTGACATCAGATTAACTTTCTCAGAGCTTGGGCCAGTCAGGGTTTGAAACTGCTGCCATCAAGGTTCAACTGCCCTCACGGAGAATAAATTTCTCCCTATCCCCAGTGTGAAACTTTCTGGTTTTACTTTAGGCCTGTTGTCTCTCCCCACACAGAGCTTGGCTCTCTCTTTCCCCTCCCTGCAGACAAGGTGGCTGCTCAGAGTTTCCTGAAATCTCCATGGCAAAGCTGACCAATCCCCCCTGGGATCTCTCCTCTAAGGGCAGCTTCTCAAGCCCTTACCTCTCCAAGGACAATCCTTGACCACACTCCAGGCTGCTGATGTCTTTCCTATACTGTGGAGCCCCAAACAAGATGCAGCATCTGAATGTGGACTGAAATGTACTGAGGGTAATCCCCTCCTTCATCTCCTGGTCCCTGACCTCCTTTGTAGCACCCACAATGTGGCCTTGGTGCTGTCAGGCCACTCTGTTCTTTGCCCCAGGAACCTTCCTGCAGAGTTGCTCCTGGCCAGGCAAATCCAGCCCCAGATGCTGTTGGGGCACTGCCAGTTCAGAGCAGGATTTTTTTTTTTCCATGTTGAACTTCACCAGGTTCCTGCTGTCCTGATGCACCAGCCTGTCCAGGTCCCTCTGTATGCCATCCCTGACCTTGGCGATTTCTGTCTCACTCCCTCAAACAGTCAACATCTGCAAACTTGATGAGAGTATACTTTCTCCAAGTCAAGAAAGAAAAGAGAACAAGTCCTGGGATAGACCCTGGCTGTATTGCACTTGCCACCAGTTTTCAGATAGGATGTGTGACCCTCTAGCCCTGCATTCTGTCTCCTGCAACATTCTGGTATCCAGGGTAAAACACAGTGCTAGGGATGGAAGGACAAATAGATGGGTAAAAATCAAATTGTGTGACCAGATTCCGTGTTTAGAGCCTTGCTAAAACTGAAGTGACATTCACTGCTCTCCTCTCATCCATAAATCAGCATTTTATCATGAAGAGAAGGAGATTTCTCAGAGACGATTTGTCGTCTTCTCCCTCATGTCCCTTGCTCACCTTTTACCTCAGCAGGCTGCCAGATGACTCCTATGCTTCTCTCTCACTCCCCAGGGTGACAATATAAGATGAAAAGGTTCCCAGATTGAGATAAGGATGAGGAGATCCCACTTATGAATTACAGACATGGACAAAAGTGACTCAGCATTGGGAGGATTAATACATTGCAGTTAAAAATAGAGTAGGATAATGAGGAGAAAAAAAGACAAAATTAAAATCGCCTTCAACCCAGCCCTTCCTTCTTCTAGTGCTCAATTACACTCCTTCGTTCCCAGTTCTTTCACTTCCTTTCCCTCATGACCATTGCAGGGTGATGGAGGAGGGAGGCTGCAGTCCATCCATCAGACTTTGTCCCTCCCAGTTCCTCTTCCTCACACTATTCCTCTACTCCAGGGGCAGGGTCAGTCCTTCACGGGGTCCTTCCCACAGTGTGCGGTCCTTTGAGGACACACTGGTCCAGCCTGGTCCACCACAGTCGACTGGTCCTGCCAGAAAACCTGCTCCTACTTGGTCTCCTTCTTCCTCAGGACATCTCCACCTGCAGAGGAGTGGAGTCCCTCATGGGGAGCAGAGTGTTTGCTCCACCATGGACCTCCATGGGCTGCCAGGGGACAACCTGCCTCCCCATGGACATCTCCACAGGCTGCAGGGGAATCTCTGCTCCAGCGCCTGAAATACTTCCTGCCTCTGCTCCTTCTCCAGTCTGGGTGCCAGCAGGCTCCCCTGTCTCACAGCTGCTGTGCAGTGTTGACCCTTCCTTACACATGCTCTCACAGAGGTGCCACCAGTGACACTGACAGGGCCACCTTTGGGCCAGTTTTGGAGAGGGCTGGCATTGGCTCTGTCTGACATGGAGTAGCACCTGTCTCTTCTCAACATAGACCACCCTTGCAGTTCCTCAGTGCCTTAACTTTGCGAGATAAACCTCATACATCTCAAAAACTGTTGCCCAAGAGGACTCATTCCAAGATTTTCCCAATGACCAAAGTGAATCTGATCAATCAGTAATTCCCTGGACCATCCTGTCAGGCTTTCTTTGATGATCAGTGCAGTATTTGCCTTTCTCCAGTCATCAGTGATATTCCCCAGTCTCCATGATCTTTCAAAACAACGAGACCTTACCAGGGCATCATCTGTCTCTCAAATCCCCCGATGCAGTCTGTAAATTCCCATGGACTGCCAAAGGCCAGGCTCTCTCCAATAACCCTTGACTGCTCCATTGCTCACTGCTGGTGCCTCCCTTCCCTTGTGCCTCTTCTTCCCAAGCTCAAGGACCTGCAGGATTTGCTGGGGAACACTGAGGGCAAAGAAGCATTGAGTACTTCTGAAACAAATCCCTAGATCACTCAACCTGTTCAGCAGCAGGCCTCAATTCCCTCCCACTATAAAAGCTTTTTCTTGTTGCTCTTGGCAAGCACTGGGTGTAACTTTTCCCATCACTATCTCCAAATGCCTGGGCAGTGTTCCTGAGTTTTTCCTTGGTAGCCTTAATGTGCCCATTTTAGCAAATCCCTAAAATTTCAGCGTATGACCTGAGTGTCAGAATGGACAGTTCTGCTTGAGGATGCTGCCCTGAAAACCTGAGCAACTTTCCTGAGCTCCTTTATCTTCAGAGCTTTCACAGAGGGAGCACCTCTCCCAGTACCCCGAACTGTGTGAAGATACTTTCATGAAGCTCAGGTCTAAATTCTGCTGCTCTTCTACCCTGTGCTTTCCAAATCCTGACCACCACTAATCCCTGTCCTCTATAGACAAGGATGCCATTGATCATTCCATCCCCAAGTAGCAGTTCTCTGTTAGGGAATACTCAGTCCAACTCTGTGTCACTCCTTTTGATTGATCCAGTGCCTACATAAAGATGTTATTGTTGACAACCTTCAAAACTTCTTGTGTCCCACTGTTGTTTCTTCAGCACACGTCAGGGAAATTATAGCCCCCGATAAGAAGCAAGGTCTGTGATTCCAACACATCCTGGAATTGCTTAGGGAAGGCTTCATCCACTAACTCATGTTGCCTGAGTGGTCTGTGACAGGTTCCCACCCCAATGTCAACCTTGTTGGCCTCTCCTCTGACCCTGACCCACAGATTCTCATCCCTGTTGTCCATACCAGAGCAGAGCTCCCTACATCCAGACTACTCTGTAACAGAGAAGGCAACTACCTTCCTCCTCATCCCTCATCCTACTGATTTCACACAGCAAGAGCATTTGAGCAGCACACCCAAAGTGGATTTCCACTTCCCATCTTTTACCCATGCCCCTGTTGCTGTCACACTGCACTGTGTATTCCCAGGAATAATTCCCTCTTTTCCTCACAGGCCAGAACCCTGTATGCCTCCTGATGCATTCCAGCAGTGTTATTCCCTCTCTGAGCCTCATCCCATCCATGAGATGATATTCCAGAGACATGTGCCTGTACTAATGCCTTTCCAGATTATTGTCTCTCAGGTGAAAAACTGCTTAAGGAACTCAAAAATTATATTTTAAAAAAAAATCAGCTGCAGTTTTAGTTCATTTGTGGTGAGTTTTTCCTTCAAAATAACCTGTCTCCTTGTCTCTGCTAATCATTTGCCTACACCTGGTTTTAATACAACTCCAGACTTCCTTTGGCACAATTCCTTCTAACAGCAAGCCAAAGTAAACAGATAATATTGCATAAGGGAAAGCAGCAACAATCAGAACCAACAAGGATATTCATACCTGAAGTTCTCCTTGAAAAACACTTAGGAAATATCTCTAGTAGCTCCAGAAGTTTATTTCCCTACAGAAAAGGTGACACAGAGCAGCAAAGTCAGCCAGCCCTGCTGTGTGTCCATTTCAGGGCTGATTATTTGCTGTAAACAAGACTATTATTTAATGTAAATACTGGCTGGTTTTTCTTACAGGTTAGAAGTTGGAAAGAAGACTGCCAGTTCATCCCACACTACAGCCAAGGAAAGCTGCTAAAGCTATTTATGTCACCACCAAGAGGGCTCTTAAGAAGAATTGTGCAAAGAAAAGAAAAACCATTTGGTGAAAAGATTTTTGGTGTTCTAAAGTTACCTTGAATCTTTAGAAATTTTCTAAAACTTTCCAGACGCTTCTAATTCCTCTGAAATCCTTTAAAAGGAACATTGCAACATTTTCCTCTTTTACTTTGCTTTAAATCAGTCAAAATACCTCACCTTGACAGAATTTTTATTACGTCAACCTATCATTTCATGTTATAACATCAAAGTTATGAACTAAAATTTTTTTAAATGAATAAACATTTCAAAATGAAGGTTAAATGAAGGTTTACTGCATTCCTTAAAAAAAAAGATAAAAAAAAAAGCCAACCCAAAAAACAAAACCAAAAAATAAAACCAAACAAAAACAAACAAACAAAAAAAACCACCCAACAAACCATAATTTTGCAGTTACTGAAAGATTAATCCTGGTTGGTTTATTTAAAGTAGCTGTCTCGATATTTTGTAGCATCTTGTACATGACTCTTCATCTCTGCTACACTTCAACAGACTTTTCTGTTTAGACTGCAAGCTCTTCAGAGAAGAGCCTGACTCTTATTATTTCTTTATAGGGCAGTTAGCACAACAGATCTCAAATGTAATTGTTGCCATTTATTACAAATAATAAAAATAAACTTGCCTATAGCTCCAGGCAACTTCACCCTCCTTGGAGTCCTCAGTGGGAGCTGACATTACTGTAAGGAGCAAGAGTTCTGGTAGGAAAGACCACCTAATCCCCATTTTATGACACATTTTACTGTACTGTTTATGGAAACCTGTTGCTGCTCCAACAGTGTGACCACCATTTTATCTTTCCTATTCCATAACAATGATTTTTTAATTTTAATCAGGGCAATAAATACAACGGTGAGTCAAATACCAGTGTCAGCTGTAAATCAAGACCTGAAAGCAAAAAGCTGGAAGTCTGAGAGGATATAAACCATGGGACCCACATTTCAAATGGTTGAATGTGATTGCTGTTCATTAAAGTGCTGCCTCAATATTGCGTAGATGTTATTAAAGAGATTTATAAAAGATAGACGTTTTTTAAAATATCCCACCATGATTCAGAAGCCTGGAGAAAACAAAGTGCTAAAATGAACATATATTTGTTTTTATGTTGCCATGAATTTTAGTTCTTTGTGATGCATTACTCAATTTGTCAAAGAAGTAGCAGCTGTGCTCCAAGAAATATACGTTTGAAAATAATCCAATTCAAAGAAGCAGAAGACCGCAGCTGGAAACAACCTTATTTCTTCAGAGAAGAGATAGTAAATCTGAATTTTCCTTCCCCTTCTCCCTCCAATTTAGGCTAAATCAGCCAGCTCTCCAGATAATTAAAATATTTCCTCCTCCAAAGCAAAGGATTTCTCCTTTAAACTTTCTGAAGGGCAAAGGGAAGGAAGGAAATCTGTGTTTTCTGCAAGATATGGTCTCTTTAATCCAAGGAGGAAAGGATAGACTTTTGGACAGACTATTTAAAGTGGAAAAATCCAGCTGCTACAGAATCCTCAGGGAAGCAAATTTTGATGATTCTGGCAGTGGCGTAGATTTGTGTGTGTAGGGGGGTTGGTTTATTTCTTTTTGAAGTGAGGAATACTGCAAGGGTAAGCCTCTTGGCCCTGTGCTCTGCAAGAAGGAAAGAACAGGCATGTGTCAGCGTGGAGATGGAATTGGTGGCGAGACAGAGATCCTCTGGTCAGTCATTTATATTTACAGTTCTGAAGAACCTCACATAAATGTTAAAAGTGATGAGAGGAAATGGCCTCAGGCTACACCAGGGAAGATTTAGATTGGATTTTAGGGAAAATTTCTACATGGAAAGGGTTGTCAGGCATTGAACAGAATGTCCAGGGTCCAGGGCAGCGGTGGACTCACCAGCCCTGGAAGTGTTTAAAAAATGTTTGCACACACTTTAGTGATGAACAGGGTGGTGCTGCTGGTTTATGGTTGGATTTGATCATATTAAAGGTCTTTTCCAACCTTAATGGTTCTGTGATCCTATGATAGATGTTACATATGTGTATAAATATACAAACACACATGCATATATCTATGTTATAGAGTTAATGCTAGTAATGTCAGCCCTGTGTGAGGAATAGGAAACCAAAAATACTCCTCTCACAAAGCCTTCAAAGTCTTCTGGTGCCACATAAAGGTGAAAAATATGCAGTCAAGATTGGTAGTGAAACCAGAATACCATCCTATAAATTGTGGATTAATTCAGAAGTTGTGCTGGGCAGGAGATAACAACTTTGCCTGCTACGAGCTGGAAGGGCTCACATTTCCTATAAAGAAGTAACTTGCTTCTTATTGTCAATCTAAATCTGATCTTGACAGAAGCCAAAAGGCCAGACTCCAGAGCTACCTCTGTAAGTCCCAGTGTTTGTAGGACATGCCCTTCATCCTGTCAGGTTTGTTTCCAAATGTGATTTTGGTTCATTATTCCTATGAAAATGTTTCTATCCTACCGTTCTAAGGGATATTCTTGGAAGTCACAGCAAGCATTCAAGAAAAATGGCTGAAAAAATGTATCTATGGATTATTTTGGATTTTTTTCAGTAAACATTTTTCTGACGTTAGTGTGGTTTAGAAGTAGTCCTGCAACATGGAAATCCCAATGTTCTTTATTATCTTTCTTCAGAACTCTAAATTCATTTAAGGCATAAGCCATCTTCCTTATGGGTGGATATAGATACAACCTCTGTCAGCCCAAAATTTACCTGAGTTGTTCATGCTGGGACCTCCTGCAGTTTGAAAACTGGGTAGGGGAAATAAACATGCAATGATTCACAGGAGGGTAAAGGAGGGAAGAGAATGAAAAGAAACTGAAAATTGTTCTTGGAAAACACACTGAAGTAAATAACCAGTGTTAAGCTGTTCCAGGAGAAGATTTAAGAAGCTATGAAATAGAACAGACAACACTGTCCTAGAAGAAAAGAGAGGTCACAGAGTGACATCACTCTTAATAAAGAAAGCCCAAGCTGCCAAGGCAGATTGGAATTCCACCAAGAATGAGGGGATTTTGTCACTAGCTTTGAAGGGAATTACATTATGTCCTGTACATGGTGGACATAAGTAGAATTATATTAGATCAAGCCTTCTGCTCCTCCTCTTATTACAATGTCATCACAATGTTTGAAGTATCTCGGAGTGCAATGTCATGTAAAACTTTGATAAGTTGATTTGCCAGGTGCAGCTTTAGCAGGAGTTGTATAATGCTTTTAGTTTTGGAACAGGGGCAATTATATCACCTGTACCATCATTTTTGAAGTAGGAGAGGAACAATTTAGACACTGACTCTCCAAAGAAATTATGCATATCCCACCTGTTTGTTTTATTAAAACAGTGACACCTCCACAGGGGTGGCAGAGGTGGGGAGGGGAGCACTGGTCACAGAAGGAGCGGCAGCTTGGTGGATCTGCTCATGTTATTGATTAAACCCCCTGACAACCACAGAGGGAAGTTAATTACTGGGAGGCAAATTAACACCCCTACAAGATAATGGAGAAAACAATAATTATATTAAGAACTCAGGGGGCTAAGTTTTCTTGGCCCTGAGCCTGAGGCTGTAAGCAGCGTTTGAAAGCAAACCACCGCTCTACTGCTCAGGGGCAAATAGTTTGAACCATATTGATTGAAGTCTTTATTCTCAGTGATTAAAAAGCACCTTCAACTGCCAGTGAGTCAGTTCAGACTGCTCACAAGGAGTCTTTCAATTAAGATTTCAAATGGTACTCACTTTGCATGGCAATGGGTCTGTCCAGAGAGAGTCAGGCTGTGCTGAGTGACCTGGGCACACCTGGCATGGGCTCTGTGCAAGGACCCATCCCCCCAAACCCAGGAAATTAAGCTTATCAGACAGCAAATTTAGATTTGCTGCATCTATCAATTGAAGAAATCATCAGGTATTCAGTTTGAATTCCAGATTTCATTTTTAATCTTATTTTATGTGCATTTTAATTGAACCACAGCATCTGAAAAAGCAGGAATGTGTCACTGGGCTAAGAGAGGACTTCTACTGCAAACTGCCTTCACTGACAATGACGGAGTGGGCCTATGAATTTATGGCCTGTCTGTGATGCCAAGTCAAACCTTATCATCTTGGACGTTCATTTAAGATTTGGAATCTCAACACTGAGTCTGAAAATCAGCCTGGGCACCTTTTTCCCATTATAAATGCAATAAGTTTCTTCTGATCAGAATGTGCAACACAACATCGCTGTTTAAACTGACATTTCCAAATCATGCCTGCAGTTACCTTCTGCCCTTTTACTTCCTTTTAGTAATTTGAAACAGGTATAAATGAGACTTTTGGTAGGTGTTTTAAAATGTCTGTCTTAGAATGTAGTTTCTCTTTGAGGGATTTTTGTTGGCCTTTTTTGGAGGGGAAGATTTTGTGGGTTTTTTGGGGGGGGAGAGTGGTAGTTATTTTGTCTTCTCCTGTAATAGAAGAACCATAGAGAACACTATAAATGCCAAGATAATTTTTAGCTAGAGATTAAATGACAGTCTGAATTTTTTAAAGACAACATCACTGCATTTTACACAGGAGTTACTGAGGGCATATTTTAGCTCTTAGGGTTGTCATTGTTACTGCTGGTAAGAAGGAAGAAGCCTGAGACCTGGGTCAGTGCCTCCATGATGTCAATCTACAAGCTTGGCTGCTGGGAAGAATTACCTTTTTACATGTCAGCCAGGTAACTTTGATTTGAATGCAGTGAGAGGCAATAAAAAGGAATCCCATGGTGTCCTCTTCTGCTAAAGCAGTTTTAAGAAAGGATTTGTGCCACAGGAATAGCAAAAATCTGTGCCTTTTTGGTGTGGCAAACAAAATTACATTGATTTTTCTGACTAGATAGAAGGATTTTGAACATTAAACTTCACAGACTGAATGTAGATTTGCTGCAGCTTTTCTGGAGTTGTCCATCAGAAAGAACATGACACGCTATAATCACAGCAATAGTTTAAAATGCTTGTCTGAGGAAGAGGAGGAGAAAGACTGTTCCACTGCTTGCATTCCTTAATGTACTGCCAAGAGATATTAATATAATCCATAATTAAGATGATTCCAGAACAATAGTGTATGAAATCATGAAAAAATTAGTACTTATCTATTAGTACAGACTTCTTGACCCCAGGTTTCCTGTGTCTTTATGATGTGATTCACATTTGATCTTGGAGATTTGAATTTGTCTTTGGCTCACCTCATAATGTATTCTGTATATCACATGGCTAAGGTTTTTGCCTTCAGCATTGGACAATCTATTTAAATTTATTTACATTATTTTTTTTTCTAACTTCAAATTTAGTCTATTTAAATCTAAGTTAAAGATATAACTTTAAATTTTGTTTAACTGCCTGGCTTTGCACTTGCTTTCCTTAAGCATCAATATATTTTTAGCAAATTAAGTAAGTCCAGCTGTATCTGTTATTTTTTGATTGCTACAAAAAATAAATTTAAAAGTAACTCAACAGATGTATTACTCTGTATTGCTATGTGCTTAGCATCTAGGAGTATCTACGTGCAAGAATTATGACTACAATTCTCTTTTCTGAGATTTGTGCAGATTTTGAGATCAGATATGACCACTTGCTATGGGTGGGTGTATTGTTAGACTGTTGGACTGTCTCTGATGTTAGAACAATCCTAGAATTCCTATTTTACAGCTTCTTTACAGCCCCAGCAATCACAAAGGCAGTGCTGTTCATCTGTAACAAATACATGGGGCTGGCAGAGAGTGTAAGGAATTCTCCCCTGGGCACCTGCATCTCCCAGGTGTGAGCCAACGTTCATTTCCAGCCTTGATTTTTCTGCATTTTACAGCAGTTTGCAGCCTGGCTGTTGGAAGCAACTTTCACTGTGAAAACAGGGATCAGAATTCTGCACAAGGAACAGTGGAACAGCTCTGAAGCCAGGGGTGAGGGCACAGCCCTGTTTTATAAAGACACAACATGTGACCACAAAGGGTTGCTCGATCTGTTGTGCTTGGCTTTGCTAAGCCAGTCTCACAGATTTGGGAAGCAGGTGTGCTTAGTGGAAAGAGCCTTTCTTGTTCCAAAGCTGGTATTTTACAGCATGGCCTTACTTCATTTGGGAAAATGTGAGTGGAAGGAGAAGCAGGGGTTAGGAAAGTGTATCAGCAAAACAGGTGGTTTTTCACATTTTGCAGTTTGGAAGATGGAGATGTAAATTCATGACACTATTAAATGGATAATTCTCTAAATCTTACTGCAGATTCTGGAATGTTGGAGATGATATTTCCTATTACTTTCGATAGGTTTTGCATAAAAGTAATTATACAGGATGCAAATGCTACCCCCAAAAAATAATGGAATTGTTGAACTTCCTCATCTTCAGTATTACTGATATTTAATTCAGTAATAAGCTTATCATCTCCTCATTACAACCCACTTGCTTCAGCCCTTTAAATCCAATTCTTTTATACAACGGATTTTGGGAACATCATTAATTCAATCATTGTAAAGAAAGGGAAAAATATAATTGAACTGAGGAATAGGACTCCAAAGTCTCCAAAGCAATCTCTGCTGAGCAAACAAAAAACTTTGTTAACATCTGTGCAGTGCTCTGTATTAACTGAGGCTCAGACCTCATTTTTAGGTGAACTTTTCAAAACTGTGCATTTTTTCAGATGATTTTAAGTCAGTACATGTAAAGGGTAACCAATGCTCAATAGCAAGACATCCCAGAGTTACTAGGGAATTATGGAATGCATTAGACATGAAATCCAAATCCAATGAAACCAGGGATTTAAGAATAGCTTGCACAAGCAATTCACTTCTGTTAGTACTTTGCAATCAAAGCAGTGATGGTGGGTGGATGGACAATGAAAAATAGTTTCAGTAAATATTAATGTGAAAGTTAGTATCAATTTACTTTGGCTGTACTTTCATCACTTGCACTTTCTGTGATACTGAAATTTACCTTTTGAATTATCTCTGTAAAGCAGATACAGAAGTGACTGAAAAAATCAAACTCGACATTTTGAGAAGTTGTTTGTCATTTAAAGCTGTCAGAAGGATGCATTTCAAAATATTTGCAAGGTCACTTTTGATTAATTCTGTCTGTGAAGCCAAGTTGGAATGAACAGTGTTTGTGTTGAGGGGTCAAACCCTCCAAGGGCCTCGATGGCTCTGGCTCTGCTCTACTTAAGCTGCTGCTGGACATTCAACTCAAATCCCTGAAGTTAATGGAGCACAAATGATTCAAAAAGGCACACATTTCAGTGCTTCACGGAATCACCTTTGAGCCCAGCTGTGACAGGCAAATTTCTGTCCATTTGTGGGCTTGCTCTTTCTTTCCATCTTAGTTGGTTTTTAAACTAAATGTTTAAAGGAATGACTCTGTCATTTCAAAGCTACTTTGAAATGATGTCTCATAATATTTATTGCACATCTCCTGACGCTTTTCAAGAAAATATTCCAAAAGGGAGTTTGTTGCCTTCAAGGAGGGGAAAAATCCACTGCTCAGCATATTGTGAAATATGCAGAGAGAAGGAAAGTCACTACAGGAAGAGCTACAATTTTTTTTTTTCCAATGTCAATGACCAGATCACCTTAAAAGAAAACTGCTGTAATTTAAATTGTTTAAATGAAGTGTTCAGATTTCCAAAGATACTCAGCAGCCAACCACACCAAGGTTATGGCACATGCAATGTGTAATCATGTTCTGGTCCTTGTTGTCAGAATACAGAGCCTGTGGGTGGGTTTGGGGGTCTTCTTGACTTTCCTGTGTTTAGAGCAGAAGGTCATGATGTCTGGAAAATGTTAAATTCCCAATCAATGTTGTATGTCAGAATTGGTTTCTTTATATATTAATTCTTCTCAAGACACCTCTCAAAATCTTCCCAAACCAGTGATGTGCAACACAGCAACATTTTTATCCCCACCATCTTCAACACTGCTGCAGCCACAAGCTATGGAAGTCCCAACTACTTCCAAAATGTGAGAATTTTTAAAGGATATTTTGACACTCTTTATTAAGGGAAAAAAATTACATCCAAGTGCTTAGATCAAACCTTTTTCATGAAACAGAGAGGTAGAGATTGGAGGATGAGGTAGGAGAAGCACCTGGGCAGAGAGGTGCTCCTATATTGGAGAAGAAGGGGAACAAGAAAATCGGCAATATAAGAGAGCAGCTGAACACTGTAAAGGTGAGGAGGGCTGCAGGGACACTCATGAAGATTGCACAGCTTTAATCTAACATGGGTGGGCTCCATAGTCTGGAATCTCAGGGAAACTTAGTGACCTGTGATAGCACCAGGTCAGACTGGATCATCTCGTTATTCTTTCAGGCCACAAAATCCAGGGAAAGGCTACTTTCATGCACATCAGGAAAGGCAAATGGAACCCTGCTTGATTCCATTAGAGGTGATATTTTTAGGCCACATGTCAGCGGTGAGAGCACGGCGTGTTGGAATGATGGTCTCAGGAAGAGCTTTGCTTACACAGTAATTCAGCCAAACACCTCAAGAAATTAATGACATTTGTTAATAAAGGTTGAACAGCTTTCATATGGATTTTTGATAAGGAAACAGATGCTCATTTTCTTGGGCACTAGTAGGGACTGGAGGCCACAAGCTCTGATAAAGGATAAGCAGATGGTTTAGAGTAAACAATTTGAAGTAGCTCTTGTAATTTCTTTAAGATCTTGGTACATAACCTGACAATAAGAAGTTATACAAAGCTCATTGAGCTAATAGTGATCAAGTATTTATTGCTGGAGGGCAGCTAGAGACATGAAAAAGGCAGCCAAATTTACTGAGAGAGAAATAACATACGGCTGCACATCCTCCAAAATGGGGTCTGAGTAGTTAAAAGTGCCAGAAGAGCCTGAGTGAAATGTAATCTGCACATAAAGATAAACAGCATATTCTGAACTGGAAGGTGTTTGGCTGTGTAACCGTGGTCAGAGTGGTTCAAAAGAGAATTGTCACCTCCAGCAGGCCCAGATTGCAGATCAAAGTTCTCTTCCATGGAAACCAGGACTACTCTTTGATCACAGAGCAACAAATGGCTGAGATGGGGAAGAACCCCTGGTCGAAACCCCTGCTGAAGCAGGGTCACCTAGACCCAGCTTCCCAGGACTATGGACAGTCAATCTCAGGGTAAGCCCAAGAATGGAGGCTCCACAACCTCCCTGGGCGAACTGTGCAAGTACTAGGGTCACCTCAGTGAAAAAAGTGTTTCCTGGCGCTCAGGGGGAAGCTCCTGAATTCCAATTTCTTCCCATTTCCCCTTGTCCTGTTGCTGGGCACCACTGGAAAGAGCTTTGCCCTGTCTCCTTTGCATCCTCCCTTCAGGTATTTATAGACATTGTCCCTGAGCCTTCTCTTCTCCAGGCGGAACAGCTCCACCTTTCATCCTTTCTTCAAAAAAACCCCAACATTCCTCAGCTGTTTTATCTTGAACAGACAGGAGGAGAGATAACACCGAGAGTAAAAAAAAACATCTTAAATAGAATATTTACTTCTGCCTCTTTAAACTAAATCCTGCCCACAGACACTGTAAATGGCCTCAAGTGAACCCAGTAAGTCTTACAGGTCTGTGTTAGGGGACAGGATTAGTTTCTGGAGTCAGAGGACCATTTTGTAACATGTAAACTAAGAAAGGGTTTGGAAGCGGAAAAGGTAAAAAATTAATTCTCTTGTATTTGCCTTTAATTGACTCTGGAGTTCACAGAGTCATAGAAGGGAATTCATTAATTCATTAATTCCTCTGTCATTGATAGTAGACTATATGGGCCAACAGTGAATGCTCTGGATTATTTTGCCCCTTGCTGCTCAGACTGAAATTACTGCATAATCTGTCTCCTTTCTAGTGAATTAATTTTTTTATTATAAATAGATTAGAATACAGCAACCCACTGTTACCTCAAAAGCTGACTTCACTGATTTAAACAAAGATTTAATAGTTTTTTTAGTTTTCCTTAACAAAGGTTACTTTTGTTCCCAGAACATGTGGGAATCTCTTAACATAGATAAGATCACACTGATATTTGTTAATAATAATAAAAAAATGTAAATATTGCTCAAGCTCCAAGTGTTTCAGAATATGTCTAAATGGTTTTATATATATATATATATATATATATATATATAAATCAGTGTGGCTGGAAATGATTAGAGACCGTGTGTGACAGCACAGTAAGAGCTGCTCAGTGGTAATATATGATTTATGTGAGGTTGGATGCTCAATGACCAAGTTGTCAATCAAAAAATCACATGCCAACTTTTTTCCAAGTGCAGACTCATACAAGGTTTCCTATCTCATCTTCCCATGAACATCTTTATGAAAAACACTCTATGAGATAAAAGCAGAAATATTCTAAGCTACCACTGAGTTGTTAAAGTCATGCTTGGTGTATTTATTAGATTAAATATGCTTTAAATATTTCAAGGGCTAAAGAGGGGAGTGTGGCATATGTCTTAATGATGTTAATAACCTAAATTTCCCACTTCTTAGTAACCACACCTACCAGCAATTACCAAATTGACAGATATATGTGAAGTTGGCATTTTAGTGATTCATCCAAAAGAGCTGAAGAGCCTTTTAAAAGCCCAGAATTTAACTCTTACCAATTTTCCCCTGACATTTGTGTCACAGACCTGAGCATAGGACTAGAAATGTAGCTGACAATGTTTCAAACTGATAATTAACTTGATGTCCATTATACAGCTTGCTGTAAGAGTCCTCCACAGGCTCAGATGTGTGTGTTCCTCCAGCTTGACTAAACTTGCTGTTAAGTAGGTGCCTACAAAGGACATTCTTCAGGCACTGAACAGTGTCACAGCCCATTCAGATAGGACAAAATATGGTAAAATATGTGCCCCTCTGAAGAATCAATATATTTGCTCTGGTTTACAAGTAGTAAATGATAGCAAGGCTCCACAAATAATTAAAGGTGTCCAAATAGTCATTGGGAAAATGCACCCAAATGTACACAAAACCAACAAATAAATTCATGCTCTTATAGTCTGTGAAGTCTGTGATCCTCCAAGAGAAATATTTAAGTTCTGGTGTCCTGCTAAAAGTGAGAATGGGGATGGGGAAAGAGTCTCAGATCTTCTAAACAGACTCAGATAAAAAACAGCATGAGGTTAGAAGCTGTAACAAATGAAATTTTGACTGATACAGGGTCTCTTGAAATTACCAGTACACTTAAACTGAGGAATCAGTCTTTAATAATAAAACAAGAAATACAAAAATGAATGTATATAAAGTACTTTTAATTCACAGTTTTGTACTGATATTTATTCTGCTCTTCCCTTGACTGCTGTACGATCTTCCTCCTTTTCTCTTCTACTGATTTGTTCTCTTTCTCCAACACAACTCTTTAGAACCTGAGAGTTTTGTGGTTTTACCAACTTTTCCTTATCTCCCTTAATTCTGTGGTTTTTTTCTCAATGATTTTTCCCAGGTCTGCTGAGCTCTCCTTACTTTTCCCACCATCTGGCTAGACAGATGTTCCTGATAGCACTGAACAAGTGAGTTGTGAAAACAGTTGTTCAGAAGCTGATTTTACCTGTAGTTCCCAATCTCTGTGGGACGGGAAGTTCTGATGATCAGGACAGGTGAAATGATGTATGAAACAAACCTTGATGGATCAAGGAAAAACTAACGTGGCACGAGCGAGTTGTAAAGACAACAACAATGGATGGGGCCAGTTTAAACCCAAACCGTTCTATGAGATACAGCCACAGAGGGGGGGAAAAAACCATTAAATCTCACCAGATTCTTCAAATTCACTATTGTATGCATTCCAGGTCTCACTTATGCGGAGCAGGTTCTCTTCCATGGCTTGAATGTCCATGTAGGGACAGTTGCACTCTGGGAATTTGGGGCCACACTGACACCAGCAGTCATTGTCCTTGCAGATGAACTCCCCCTCTGAATTACAGGCAATATAGCTCAGAGCTGCCTGCACAAAGTGCTCTTGCAGGTACTCAGGAAGGATGACCTGAAGACCTGAAGGAAATGGAGGAAATATTATGGGATTAAACACAAAGGAAGATCTGGAGCCAAGCAACTTCCCCAAATTACGTAGAAAACAAACAATTATAAAAAAAAATACATTGAATTTGCACATCTGTTCAGCATGTGTGTACTATGTTAGGCATTCCCTTTCTTAATAATTCTTTTCACACATCTTGCTCACATTTCACTCTCAGCATGGAACATCCATCCACTAATGAGGAACCTGTATTCCTCAGAGCATTTATTGTTGTAACTTTTCTAGGGGCATTGGGTAAAATCAACTTCTCCTTGGGAAGAGCTGCTGAGTGAACAGCAGTCAGAGCCTTGCAGCAGGAAATCACACAGCTGAACTATAATCATGGTGCCAGCAATAATGCAGATTCTGAAAATGCTGATGAAGGGAAAGCAGCCCTGACAGACAGAGTAAAGAGACAGCATAATCAGGAAAAGAGGTGTAAACATTTCCATCTGAAATTTGGCTTGTTTTCCATGCTTCCTTTGGCACAACAAGATGTAGCTTGTCTAAATAACATTATCTCTCATGATTCTGTAGGGGCAAACTAAGAAGGAAGAGAAAAATTAGGTTGGAGGAAATCTTTGAAAAATAAAATTTGGCTGATTGTTTATATTTCTAGCACTATTAGCAAATTGCTCTGGGACAGCAATTGGATGTGAAAGGTAGGGCTACAAAACCTTGAGAAAGAAAACTCATTCTTAAATCAACATAAGTTTTAGCATGGAAAGAATGCAAAGTCCAGGTCCTGTGGGGCTTCAAATACTCCTGCTCCATGGTTCAAGCACATCAGTATGACACCTTCTGCAGGGTCTCTGCATGCCGTGGCAGGGGGAAACATGGAGCAGGTCAATCAAAAATCCCCAAAGTTTGTGACCAGAAGACCTTGGCCATTGTTCATGAGAAGTGCTTTAGCTCTGTATTTCTCAGTCACTCCAGCTGCATTAGTAATAACCAATCAAATAGCCAGAGCAAGGGACATGATAAACTTTTATTTATTAATTTGTTGTTATTTTCTGTGGCAAACATAATCTCTCCAGAACCAGTGGAGCTTATTTGTGTTCCGAGTAATTTCTCAGCATATAATTTGGGTATTTGGTGATATAAGTTTCTTCTCCATGGGTACTTGGACAATTTCACAGAGATTTATCCATTATTTTTAGGTATATACAAAACTGCAGCTGTAACAGTAATTTCAGAACCCTTCCAAGTCAAAACTCATATCACAATTGCTGAAGCCTGGTCTAACTGTGCTTTCTTCTGTCTCACGTCAAAAATTTGTAAAAACTTGTAAAACTCTGCTGCTCCCTGAGTAAATATCGTGTTGTAGTTGTGTGCTTGTGAAAAACCATGAGGCTGTGAAAAGAAAAAAAAGCCCAGTTTGATTCTTCCATTAAAGAGTTAACACGGTTCTGACAATAAATTTGTCTACATGACAATCCAATGGCAGTAAACTACAGGTTGAGAGATGCAAAGGTTATTTTCCAAAATTTAACTGACAAACATCATGAATATTCTGGAAACCATCAAAAATTATATTTTCTGGAAAAATTCATTGTATCCCAGTGGAAAATGACAAGTTTTTAGTAAAAAAACATTCTCTCTGGGAAATAATTTTATGTTCTTATGGATTTAATCTATTCTGGAGAGGAAGGAAAGGGAGAAAACACACATTATATTTTAAGGAAGCATTATAGAAACAGAGGCTATCCTGAGACTGAAGGGACTGACTTAAAAAACTTTAAAATATTAAATCTCGGAAATTTTAAATCTTGGAAAAAATTGTATATCCATCTCAACTGCAAATTAAGAATTGTGTTGTTCTCTTGTGGCAGAGGTATACACAAACACATACATTAAAGACAATTTAGTGGTTTTTTTCATAGTAATAATTTGCTCATGCTTTATTTTTGTAACTGAAAACAGAAATTATTAATGGCCTAGTATCATAGTGGGGGACTTTAAAAAAAATGTATCCTAATATGCAGATTGGGAAATGCTTCTGCTGGAATTTTGAAAAAAAGTACTATATAGAAATTATTGCTCTCTTCTTCCTTTACCTTTCTCTTTCTCCTTCTTTCTATTTTTCATTTTTATTTATACACAATTACTACTATTTTCCTAATGAGTGAGATTTAAGCTTCCAAGATTTTTTTTTAAACTCCGAAGAGGAGGAGCCCTTTGACTCCTGATTTAGAGCATTTGAAAAGGTGTCCTGGGTTGGCCATATGACCTGTTTGTATCCCCAATCGTCCTCTTGCTTATGCTGGACATTAAGTTCTGCAG
Source organism: Petroica traversi (assembly GCA_025920805.1). NCBI lineage: Eukaryota > Metazoa > Chordata > Aves > Passeriformes > Petroicidae > Petroica > Petroica traversi. The sequence goes on from JAHLSL010000200.1 coordinate 2,615,181, forward strand.
CTTTAAGTTGGTCCAAGGAAGACAGTGAGAGTGAAGGTGGAGGGGGAAAAAAAAAAAAAAAAACCACTCGCCGTTTGTCTGCAGGATACTACGAACCAAGGCCAAGAGAGCAGAGAGGCTGCATTCCAGCAGACAGCGTTATCTCTTTTCTTTTTTTTTTTTTTTGACTCTCTGGTGTGTGGGTGCTGGACGAGCTCACAGCGGAGGGTTTTTCCTCGGATTTTTCCCGGCTTTTTGCAGGGAGAGACTTTGTTTCTTTTGCTGGGTATTTTTTCTTTTTTTCCTCTTCCTGGGACTGGCTGGCATCGCGTGGGCCCAGGATACCAGGGAACCCCCGGGCCCCCCCCCCCCTCCTCGCCGACTCCTACAGCCGGGCCCGGCAATCGGCCCCCCCCACTGGAGAACTGAACCGGACTCAGATGGACTCTGAATCTACCATCTCTTCAGAGGAAGGAGAGGTTTCATTGTTTTCATATTATCCAAATTTTTCCTATACTTGTAAATATTCTATTTGTTAAATAAATAGTTTTTTCCACTTTTCTCTAAGGGAAATTCTTCCCGGACCTGTAGGGGGAGGGGCAATTGGAATCGGCTCTTCCTAGAGGAGACCCCCCAGAGGTTTCCCCCTAAATATTTGCCCTAAACCAGGACAAAAGGACATCCTGCTCCTCTGGTGACTCCATTAATTTTGGAGGAGCAAGTGGATGGGGTGTAAGCTGCTGCTCAGTATGTGCAAAGCAGGCTGAGCACACTAAATGTCACTCCCAGCCTGGTGGAATCTCTGGGAATTCAGGCTGTTTAAGAGGTGTGCCAGTGGATGCTAAATAGGGATGCAAAATGTTAACAGGGCTATTCAAATTATTTTCTGATGGGTGCAGAAATTGTTTCCATTTGAAAGGCAACACAAGGTTCTGACATTTCCTCCACTTTGGCTGGAATGCACTTATTGCACATACACACACACACACAAAAATTAGGAAAATTACCTTTTATGAGGTGGAAAAAAGAAAAAAACAAATAGGGTGATAAATGTCACCCTATTCCAAAACAAATTAATGAAATTGCACCAACATACCTTGCAACTGAATCTTATTTTCAGGACTCTGAACCAGAACAGAGCTGACAGAATCTAGGTTGTCATAGTTACTGCAGCCGAGAGGGCCCGTCCGTGTCTCTGTTACCTGATGGAAGGGAAGGGAGAAACACTTGCAGATTATCTACAGCAGACTGGGGAGTTCAGAAGATTGATTCATTAAGTGTCCCTCTATTTCAGCCAGGAATACATTTCAGACTTAATTGTGGTGAAATTATTTAATTATTTAATTATTTAGATATTTAATTGCCAAAAGGATGACTACCAGTACTACAAACAGCAGGAAGTGTTACTTCTGTCACAGAGAATCCTTACAGACACTACACTATCATAATAGTACACAAATACTACAGTAGTATAATGCTAGAATGGGGTAATTCCACACCAACAGTCTAAAGACAATTTATTTTTCATAGTTGTGGGAATTACAATGAGTTTGCTAAATAAGATTTATAAAAAGGAGGGCTGTGATTTTTCTCTCTGGAAATTTGTGCACATGACAAGTTCTTCTGTGAGTCATGGAAAAAGCTTTGACTTTTCCAGTGAAGGAGTCAGTATTTGGAATTAAAAACCCTTTATGAGTAGTATTTAAAATGGTGGTTGTGGTGAGATTTTTTTTTTTTTTTCATTAGGAAAGGGCCTAAGATAAGTTTACACACAAAATTCTGGATATTCTGTCTGTTGTAATCACCGAATCATAGTCACAGAACCAAAATACAGTTACATTTATCAGAACAGAACCTCCACAAGAAGAGCCCTGGCTTAACAGTGAAGGTTTATATTCGGGAGACAGCAGAATCATTAAGGTTGGAAAAGCCCTTTCAGGTCTCCACGTCCAAACATTAACCCAGATACACCAGTAACCCATGTCCTAAGAACAACATCATGGTTTTTGAACACTTCCAGGACAGCTTTCCACCCCTGTCCTGGGCAGCCTGTACCAATCACTGGCCATCCTTTAAGAGTATAATTTTTTCCTAATATCCAATCTAAATGTCTAACTCTGGTGAAACTTGGTGAGCAAACACGTTTAAATAAAAAGAAAAAAAGTTAGTAATTTATATGCTTCCTGGAATATTCTATATAATTCTTAAGTATCAACAAAGTAATTAAAAATACCAATTTCTTTTTAAATGACAAGTTTGACCAATCCCTCTCCCTCATGAACCTCTTGGATTGTTCTCAGTCACTCACCTGGGACTTCTTACTTCTCTTCCTTTGACTATATCAGAAATTGTGACCAGGCTTACCCTTATTTGGTGTCTGCCTCAGTTTTGAATGAAACCACTTCTATTTTCTATTACTTCAGGTATAATATTCAGCTCTGGATCTCGTGGAGGATAAGCCCAAATTACAGGGTTGGGGAGCAGATTTCCAAAATATGGACAAGCACTGAGCAAATGTCAGCCACACAACAGACAACCAATGTGAATTGCAAAGAACAGAAGGGAGAGGGCTATTTGATCAGTCTGATTTGATGGGTATATGAAGGTTTGCTGATATAAATCCTGATTGTTGATGTTGCTGAAGGTTGCCTGGCCTGCCCACAGCCTGTGGGTGGCTGCAGCTGGGTCATGATGCTCATGAAACCACTGAGATTTCACATTCTTACACTTTAGCAAAGGATATATGAGATTTCCTGTCATTCCAAGCTCCTGTGAGCAGAGCTCATGCTGCTCGAGGAAATGGGGCCAAGTCAGGTTGTGTCCTCTCTGCACATATTTGGCAATCTTTGACATTTATGTTATGACAGCAGCAGATTTGCCATGGTTTTTGCTTAATCATCCTGAGTCAGCACAAATACTCTTGCATGGGAATAAGATTTGGATGGGACATGACTGGAATAACAATTATGATTTACCTGTGATCCTTCAATCCTCTGCCAACAAGTCTAAAAGCCCATTCTAAATCATATTTTTTTGGATGTACCTCCAGTCCATATATAGAATCCTAGTCTCTTTATTCAATAACAAAGAATTATTAAATAAGAGAAATAGCCAGAAGACAAAAAAAGACAGAAAGATGTTGCTATGGATTTTTTTCCTTACTCTGACTTATTATGCTCAGCATTCATCTATGCAACTCTTTATTTAAAGATCCATTTATTTAAGTGTTGTTTTTGTTTGCATATTATTATTATGGTTTTCCAGCATTACTCTATAAAGCAATGCAGCTTCATAAAGTTATATGGAATGTGTAAGCTATAAAGCAAATTTTACATTTCCTGTCCATTCCTATTACTCTTTTATGCCCCCTTGAAATCACAAAATAAGGAAGAGTGATGAGTAGCTTTATAGTTATGGTGCCCCTTTTTGTTCATGATTCTTCACTTGTATCTGAATTTTGTCAGACATAGGTAGAGACTACCACTGTTGTGAGTGATAGTATTTATAAATACATTGATTCAAAAGAAAACTATATAGGGTAGTTTTGATCTGACTTTCAGACAATCATTGCAGTGAAGTAATAAAAAATTGTTCTAATAATACTAATAGGCAATTCTCTATAAACATGGCAATAAATAAAGACTTTTTATAAATGTTAATTTTTCATTCCTATCTATCTATCTATCTATCTATCTATCTATCTATCTATCTATCTA
>JAHLSL010000200.1:2618885-2751435 GCA_025920805.1 Petroica traversi
CTATCTATCTATCTATCTATCTATCTATCTATCTATCTATCTATCTATTACTCATTCTTTTACTTTTCCCTGTACCTTCACACCCTCTGCCAGCTGCCTTACTCTGGCATACTCTTATCTTCTGCATAGAAAACACATTGCAAGGAGAAATTCAAAATGAATAGTCTCCGATTGTAAAAAAGAAATGCTAAAGAATATAAAAATCATCCATCCTTCAACTTTTGATGGATGACAATTCCTGTCAGAGGCCAAAGCTATGCAGTTACATGTGCTTTTGTATATTCTACACAAATCCTACTCCACAAAGATTGGAAATCAGAAAAAAAATGTGAGTGATTGATAAATGAAAGACTCAAATTTCTATCAAATTTTAAGACCAAATGAAAGGTCTTTATTTTCCATATCATAGAGTTACAGACTGGTTTGGGTTGGAAGGAACCTCAAAGAATATCTAGTGCCAATCCTTGCCCTGGAGACACTTTACTGGACTGAGCTCATCTAAGCTCCATCCAACCTGGTCTTGGACATTTTGGTGATAACATAGCAGACTAGAGAAGAAAAAGAAATAAAAGGATACAAATACATTAATTCTAGTTTGATCCAAGTGTTACTGATGTCACCAATGTTTTACATTTTTTGTTTCAGCAACAATAGGAATGAAATTGGAAAGGCAATGGCACATCTTTAATTATTTTCCAAGCAGAGAAGTGTGGCTACGTTCAGTCCCAAGATCACAGCTGAAAACTGTTTTGTCAGAAAATGTATTAAAAAAAAAGATGAACCAAAAAGAGGAGAGGGACAGGTAATAAAATACAAATGTAGATTATGCTGAGATGCAGCATGGACCAGAAATGATTGACGATGTACAAAGCGCACCAGAACCACGTTTGTTTTGCACGACCTGCAGCCCACAAAGAACAGTAACTCACAAAGCAAACCACCACAGAACAAAGTTATTAAATAACCAAAACCCCCTAAGATCCAGTATAAAACACTTGTGAAATCATCTGACATGGAGCAGGCAGGATGTGCTCCAGCGCCTTGTTTTCAGAGATTATCACAGAACAGGTGTCCCTGGGCAGCAGAGTTTTCAGTTCCCAGAAATAAACTCTAACATTTGGCATTAATGAGACAAATGCCTACAGTTTTCAGTCAGTTAAATCTCATAACCATGGTGATAATGACCCGATTATAAATGCACTGAGAACATACTTCCTAGCACTTAAGCAGGGCTGAATTCTTGTGATATCAGTGGGTAGTATTTCCCTGGGAAACAGTCTGCTTTTTTTTGTTCATGATAATTAAGCCTATAGAAGACTTTGCTAATAAAAGGGAAATACACTTCTGCAGAGATTTTGCTCGTGGTGCGTCCTTTTAAGCGCACATGACTAATATTCCTAACGAGGTGCCCATGCAGAGGTGGTGTGTGCCTTGCATAAAGGACTGTCCCCTCTAGCACTACTCCTTAAAAATGGATTTGGCTTCTAAGGATGAGAACTGAGCCAGCACAAAGGAGGATGAGGCAATGCTGGTCACTGCAGAACAGGCAGCTGCGCTCACATTCACATAAATCTCTTTAATGCTTTAAGCATTCAAATAAGGATTTAGAGCAAACTCCTCGTGTCTGCGTGTGGGAGGAAGGTTTGTTCTGAGCGGTTGTGCTGACAGAAATGGGGCAAAAGTGTGGAACAGGGAGAAACCTGAAGGCTTTGGGATTCTCCTGAATAACACAATGGTGGTGTTGGGCTGAGGGCTGTACCTGGTAGATTTTCTGGTGATCTTCCAGGTCTTTTTCAATGGTGATGGTGCTGATTCCATCACTCTCCTACCAAACTCACCTTCAGGGCTTGTCCTGCAGCCCAAGCTCCCACCCCTTGTAGTCCCTGCCCATTCTGCAGCTGATGGTCATTTCACCTTAAAAAAGAGTTGATCAAATAAATAGGCACTAAATGTATTTTCTATTTAGATGTGGATCTCCTGCCAACTCTCTTCTTTCTTTCCCCCCCAGGCTTGACAGTTTTTCACAAAAGCACCTTTATTCCAACACTTCCCTTTGCCACACAATAGTTGCTGCTCCGCTGCCCTATTTTTGTCATTGAACATATTAAAAAACTCCCGCTAATGAGTGTGCAATTAAAATAAATCAAATTTTCTGAGTGTTCCAAGCACTGATACTTCTCACGTTATGGGCTAGATGAACACTTCTGAAGGAGGTACAGACAAACCAGAAGCATGCACAATGTCAGGGGTTGGATTCATGTTTTCAATATGATTTTTTTTAATTGCCAGGAATCTAAAACAATACCTCAAAGGCAAGACATATTTTCAACAGATTTTCTAGCAGCATAGGGCTGACACTTTAATTTGAAGAGCCCACTAACTCAAGAGACCTGGAAACACTCCCATCATCTTTTTCTGTCATCTCTAAAATGGTATAGGAACAGTAAACTTGATCTTTCTGCAAAAGAAATAATTGTAAAATTTCCATTAACTTCATTAGAAGGGAAATAGGGACTTCTTTCAAGTTTCTGGGCAAGGAGACGACTTTGAATTTTACTGAATGCAGCACTAAAGCTTCCCAAGAGATCAGTCTAATCCTTCCATTCGCACTTCTTTGTTTCTACACTCTCAGGAATTTGCTGTGAACCAGATTGCTACATTAAAATAACAAGGGAATTGAAACCTATTCTTCTTACATAATGCATTAAATACCTCAGAAATCCGAATATTTCAGGAACTGGAAATGAACTCACACTATTTGAATTCTGCTCTGTTACATCTGTTAAAAATATGATTTCTTAAGGCTGTTCAGGTCTGTCTGATAGGGAACAATCCTCTCTCTGCTCAAGCCTATTCCCCACTATCTCAGGGAGCAATATATTGTGTGTGAATTCCAGGAGAATCCACAAGAATATTGGAACACTTCTGGCAGCGCTGACAGCTCTGGCACCACAGCCACAATTTTCCCTTTTCAAGGACATTTTAAATCCACTGCCTGTCAGATACCACATTCCCATGTAACCTTCTGGATTGCAGGAGGGAAGTTTGCAGGAAATGAGGCTGCTGGAAAACCAGTCAGGGCAGCAGTGCCAGAGCCTTTATTTCCTACTCTTTCAGAAATCAAAGGTGCATCAGCCTCATACAGAGAATAAGGACAGGCATTATGTCCAAAAGAACAGGTTATCTTTTTTAATTAATCTTGAAGAAGAAATGACAGAGAAATTCTCTTACAGAGAAATAATAGAGTTAGCAAAAATGTAATAAAAACTGAGGGTTTTGTTCCAGGCTCAATTTAGCTACTTCTGATTGCCCATTTCTTACTTAAATTAACACTAATATTATTTTTTCTCAGCTTTTATTGCTCAAAGAGACAGCTGAGCAATGAACAGTAAATGAAATCTATATATTTGGTTTAAAAGATAAAATTAGAAACAGAGACAACAGCACAGATACAAATTAAAATAATATTTCACGTTCATAAAAATCTCAAGGTATCTGCAGAAAGCAAAAGCAAAGATGCCTACTTAAGGAAAACCCAATTCCCAACTTTCCATCCTATTCCAAACATAATTCCATACTATATAAAGGACAAAAGGCTCCAAAGAAATTTGGGAGCTCATAGAGTAAAGGTCAAACGTCTTTTTACATTTAACCCAACAGCAAAATCCCATACAAGGACTTCCCAAGAGTATTTGGAATAGGATTTGTATCTTCATGGACCAGTTCCAATAGGCAATGCTGAGCCCACTGGGATTTTTCACTGTGCCCCCATTAGTTTCAAAAAGACAGGATTTGCCTATTTATAAGACTTACAGATATTATTAGTCATAATAATACTGCAGTTGAACGGAAAAAAATTTTTAATGTTGGGAAAGTACGAATAAAAAATATTGTCCTTCCTAAATCAGGATGAAAAGTTAAAATGATTCTTTTCTTTCTGAAGTGTCAGGGAAAAGATCCTCTTGGTAAATATAAAAATTATCTTTGGATCCTTTGGGAACATCATACCTTTAATGTGGTCAGTTTTTAAAAATTATGTATATATTATTTTCAAGAGAAAAAAATATTAAAAAAACCCCAAACTTCTGCTAAAGAGAAAATGCGATAGGTTAACATTAGGTCCTAAAAATAACATGAAAGGCATTCAACGTCTTGAAGCTTAAAAATCAAAATGATAAGGGCAGGTTAATTAAGAACTCAATTTTCCATAGAGATTTTACCTTTGATTATACATTTCTCTGCAATTCTAAAACTTAGTTACAATACTCTTTTCAGCAACATCTCTAATAAATCATTAAGTTAAGGTGTTTCCAGGTCTTCTATTTCCTGCCCAGAAACTCCTGAATTATTTGTTCTGTCCGTAGCACTCCAGCTCAGGACACCCTGCACCTCACATCTGCAGCAGGGCATTTTTCATGTCCATTTGATTTTGCCATCAAATTTCCCCTCCTGGGGTTCTCATCCCAAGCACTCACAAGGAATTACATTAGTGTTCATAACATGGATGTCTGCCTGGCTCACAGAGATGTGTGCAGGGGTTTATTTTTAGGTATATCCTCATAACTTCCCACCCATTTATTCCCTCTGGTAAACGATTGTAGCACATTTTGCCCTTTCTGTCTCATTGGTATGGCCAACTCTCAATTTACAATTTTGCTAAACTCTTGTTTTCATGCAACTGGTTTTTAGTGTGTTTTCCTGCATCTTTGCAGACCCACCAATAGACCAGGCAGCTACAACTGATCTATAATTTGATTATTAAATCCCTATCAGTTGTTACAGATAAAGGGAATTTAGCTTTGCTAAATTTGTGTTAGAGAAGAAAAGCAACTTAATACTGAAGCTTTAAACTTCATTTCATAGGGCTGCTTCATTCATATGGAAAGTTCTGGCTGAGAACCTGGTGAATCTCGATATTGTTATTTCATTTACAAAACTAGAAAATATATTTTAATGTACAGAAGACTGCTCTTAGAATTAGGCTCTGAGGGCAAAGTTACCCAGGCTGACTGCTGAGCCCAGCTGGAAAATCCTTCACATCATCCTGATTCATGGGAATAGAAAGACCTATCAAATATCAAGACCTGTTCATTAAATCATACATGAATGTGTCCTACCATGGATAGGAAAAAAATATTTAGAATACAGACTGTAGGATCTGGTCCAAGGGGTTTTATTCATTTCTTTCTGGTCCTGACATAGATGAGCCAACGACAAGGGCAAAGAATGATGTATCATAAGGGCAAGTGCATTTCTTCTGAAAAAAAAAAAAACACAACCAAAAAAACCCAGAAAAATAGAGAGCCAGAGTTCCAGTGAGCACAAGAATCTAGGGAAGGAGGGAAGTTCAGAAGGAAAAAGAGAAAACCTATGAAAAGAGAGTAGCACTTAGTATCAGGACTGTGAAGCCCTGTGGAAGTGAAAGGATTTTGTTCTGCTCAGAATTGAAAGAGACTTGAGCACCTGCAGTTTTGCTTTGTTTCTCTGCAGATGACCATGTGTGGTAAGGCATTCCTAGATACCTTTATGACCAGTTCATTTCATGGTATGGCAGGTGAAAAACCTTTGCCAAGAGTTATTTTCTCAATTAAAGGTCTTACACATGTATACATCTGAATTAAATTCATATTTGCCACTGTATATTTTCTTTATGCCCTTTCACTTATCAGAATGTTTATCCCATATGCATGTTCAATTATTCCTAAGCCCTTACACTGTGACAGCAGGGTAGAACTCTCAGGCCACACACTAGAGACTTGCCAGTTTGGGAAATTTTCATCAAAGAAGGACAGGGAAGGATCCCCCCCCAGTGTAAACAAATATCAAATTAAAAAAAGCAGACCAACACATTTCATTTTATGCCTGAAGGAATATGGGCTATTTCTTTCTTACAGTGGCTCAGTATTCTTGTGAATGTTGTGTTTCAAACAGAGAACTGGAATAAGAATAAGCTCTACTTAAGCAGACTAAAACGTGACAGGAAATATATTTTAATGGTCCTCTTCAAACCATTTTCTCTATTACCTTCAAGGTTTTATCATCACCTAATTTTACACATTAAGGATTTCATGAAAAGCTGAAGAAAAAACATGGAATGATTTTTCATTTGTTAGGCTCCAGATACATTTGAAGGAGATAAAATTAAATTTCCTTGAATTTACATATTATTTGGGACACTCCCATATCCTCCATTTGGTGGAATTATTAAAATGTTGGAAAATTACAAACTATTATAACCATGACACAAAAGGACTTCTTTATTATTTCTTTACTTTTAATAAAATTCAAAGGGAGAAGACCCAAAGCCCATGAAATGTATTAGGTATTCCCCAGGAATTAAAGGGTAAAATTGGGCTATTCAGGGAGAGAAAATGAATAATAGTTTGATAAATTGGGAAGATGGTAGCTGAGGCTGACTTGTGGAAACCCTGATCTCAGTGATACCAACATGAATGAGAAGAAACTTCTTTGACGTCAGTGGCGTTTATTTGTTGCACAAGGTCAGAACCTTACCATGAAAAAATAGAAACCACATTTTCTTTTGCTCACTGGATTCTGCTACAAAGTCTGTAGAACAGTGATGAAACTTCCAGCCTTTCAGGCATTAAAGATCTGAAAATAATGATCACTCCATAGTGTTGAAAGTCTCCTGGATGAATAATGAAACCTTTCTTAAACACAGCTCTGCTTCAGCATGTAGAGGCATTACATCCATTATTTTGTAAGAGATTGAATTATAGTTTTGCTGTCAGACATGCAAATTCTACTAAAGCAGCATGAGGTCTACAAGGTAAAAATAGCAGTGAAGTGCAGATGACAGCAATGATATAACTCAGTGCCAGTTAGCTGTGAAGGATTCCCACACAAGGGGTATTTTTCACACTAAATGAACAGATCAAAGGGGATGATTGCAGATTGAATCATAAACCATAACAAAACATGCAAAGATGTACTATAGCCAAAAATTCTCTAGGAAAAATAATATGAACACAGAAAACTTTCCTCAGCCTTTTATTACTCTCTAAACTGGTTTCTTCTGATGTAGTCTCCATTCATCTGAGATATTCTTCCTAACCTGACCTCCGTGCTCATACAAGCTGTTGATACATGCTATCTCCTATTTCTGAGAGCTCAGAGGCAGGGAAATGTTCTGTGAGTTTTATAGTCCTTGCTTGACATTCTCTGACCTGCTGGCAAGCGGTAGCTGCCAATTAGAGGGTGGAGGACAGGCAGAGTGCTGAAATTTCCCAACCCGTACACAATCCAGCCAGAATAAAGATCAGACTGAAATCTTTACAAATCTGAATGCCTCCAAATTCCTGCTGGAATGCTCTGTCTAACTGCACTGTTCAATATGTTCACTGTGGAGCTCTCAATACTAAAACCCTTCTCCATCTTCTGGGTTTATTTACTTTAGTTTCACTTTCCTAGGGAGAAAAAAAAAAAAGAATATGGAACATTTAAGGAACTGTAGTGTGAATTTTTTATAGGTTTTTGACAACTGTGATGGCAAGTGTTTGTGTGAGTGCTGTTAAGGTTTCTCGTTTACATATGTATATTTATAGCCTGCTCAAGGTTTGGCAGTCTTCATCTCCCTGTTCGTTTTTTACTTTTCTCTCTTGATTAAACTCATAACTAATAGAAGGGCCCTTCAATTTGCTTGCTCTATCATGTCATGTATTCTATCCTATTCTGTTGTTGTTTTGTGATGTTTTGGTTTTTTCGGTTTTTTTTTTTTTATTAACTTATCCAAAATGCTTATCTATTATGTGCTATTTATTATTTTGAAAACATCTCACGCTGTGCTGCCAACGAGCTGGTGATGCTGTAACTCCTTGCACTCATTACTCCTCTGCACACACTGCAGCAAAGATAACGAGAGTGTGGCTGGTGTTAGAGGCTGCTAAGACACATCCCTAATGAGTGTCTCACGCTGTGATGGATCGTAGCAGTGATGCTGCTGAAAGCATCAGGAGTGATCAGTGAAATGTTCCTGCTTCAACTTCCTGCTCTGGGTTTGGAATTGCAGCAGCACAGACTGGTTTGGGTGTGAGGGGACCTTAAAGCCCATCCAGTGCCACCCCTGCCATGGGCAAGGATACTTTCCACTGTCCCAGGATCCTCCAAACCCCATCCAGACCAGCCTTGGACACTTCCAGGGACCCAGGGGCAGCCACAGTTTCTCTGGGCACCCTGTGCCAGGGCCTCCCCACCCTCACAGGGAAGAACTTCTCAATATCCCTGCTAACCCTGCCCTCCTTTAGCTTAAGGATATTTTCCCTTCTCCCATCACTGCTTGTCCTTGTCAAGAGTTCCTCTCCAGCCTTCTTGAAAGCCCCCTTTAGATACTTTAGGTTCCCCCATCTCTTTTTTTTTTTTCACTCTCTAAAATATTGAGGGCCAGTTTCTCACAGGAACTGTGCTGGTTTACACCTGCCCAAGAACTGACCTCTACGATATCTTTCAGAGAGAGCAGCCCTGGAGATTCAGTTTAATTAAAACTCAGCTGCCCGAATGAATTAAAGGTGTTTTTTTTTTTATATCATCATCTTAATTTCCTCAATAAGATATGGAAATAGATCCCTAACCTTTCACTTGGTGCATTCTTATAATTAGTGAACAGTCCACACATAGCACTCACAAGGTACCTTGATATAACCATGGTGAATTTAATCCAAAGATCTCCAACAGTTTCCACATTAAAAAAAAGCATGAAACCTCAGGTATTTCATTTTTGTAGTGACACAAATACAAATCCTGTCCTCTGCAGTAAAAGATAGTACAGAGTCTTCTTAGTTACCTTTGGGTGATGCCCAAAGTCTAATTGCAATCCCAGTCCTTCTGGCAAGATAAAATAATGATGCAAATTTAAATTTAAAATTCATACCTAATCATATTAATAGCAAGCCGGTTTTGTGAAGCCCTGAACATTGAGTGAGATTTCAAAAGACATCTGCAAAAGTATTCTATTATCACAGAAATTTCAGGGAAGAAAAACATTCAACATCACGATTCCTATATATTTCCTAACTTTTAAGGCCTCTTGGAAAAATGTCAAGCTTTGGTCTTGTATGAAAGCAGTCTGATCTCCCAGGGTAGTGGAGAACTTGGCATTTCATAATGGTCCTGAACAATACCTGTCCTTGAAAATCTGTCCTGTGGCTTTTCCTTGATATTATTAAGTCATGTCACCAAACCTACACCATGAGGAAACCCCAATATTTTTATATTTTTATACGGATCAATAATTTCTGGCTCTTCATTTTGTAGATTGCTACAATTAAATTTACATGCATACTTCATTTCTCCAATGAAATTAAAAAAACCTGCTATTACAGGACTTCCCAAAGCAATGTTTCTAACTGTGATTTTATACTTTAAAGCTGTTGCTGGGCAATTTTTTTCCCAGTCTTTGGTGCTTTTCAAGGTTTCTCAGCTGTACAGTCTTAAATTCCACCCACAAACTGAATGGATAAAGTGAGGGCAAAAAGGGTTGGAGATCTGGATTTCAAAAGCTTCCCAAAATTGACTGTTTATACAAAACTGTGCAAACTGTTGAGATTTAGAATTTGCCAGAAATCTGACAAAAGCTCAAGACTTTACAGTGTTTCAGCATTTCTACTTTTGATTACAGCAATTACTTGAATTCACAGAAAAACACATTCAAATAGGAGGTATAAAGGAAAAAAATATTGACCCAAGCAAGCTTTTTCAGACAAAACAAAGAAAACATAAAAAAAAAGAAAAATATAAAAAAGAAAAGAAGTCTGTATTTCAGTCTGAGTTTTGAGTGAGAAACTAATTTCATCACACTTAAGTTTCCTCTCTAACAGCCCACCAAGTGTCATTCACGGGTTAATTATAGATAATCAGATATAGTTACCATCACAGTAGAGCCCTGTTCTTTGTAATCTAAACTTCTCAGATAAAACAAAATGCTTAAATCTCTCATAGCAGAGGAAAAAAAAAAAGTGGTTTGGGGAAAGTAAAAAGCAAATTGCACAATAAAATTTAATTGGAATTACAGGGCACATTCTCAGGGATGTTTATTCTTTCTCACTCAGATGGAATAAATGGGCTGTAAATAGCTGTAAATAGCTGGTGGAAAATTCAATTTATGCATCTGTTCTTCTGTTGCCTCCTGTTTCTTTGTTGCACTGTGGTTGTCCCAGAGCTGCTTGGACTCCACAGTAACACCTCTGCTGTGTTGACCTGGCCCAGCTCCCACAAAAGGAGGTGTATTGTGGGATGGCATACAATATCCTCCAAGAGACAGCTATGGAACAACCTCACTTCATTAATGGCAGTGCTATAACCGAATTTATAATTTCGCAGAATGCAGTGAGAATTCAGTAATATTTAATTTACCATGCAACCAAGGTGGTTTTTATGTGTTCTGCACAACTGTTTGGACTCATTGCAGAAGTTTGTTAGGGACAGTGCTGGAATTACAGCTTGTAGCAAACTGGAATTGTGGTCATCTGACAGGATCATCTGTGTTCTGCTGCCTTTATCTGCATTCTGCTCCCACAGCTGGGCAGGGTTTTATTAGACAAGGGCAGAGCACTCACCCCATCATCCTAATAGGTTGTGAATAAGGAGAACCAACAGCCACCCGTGCAGCTGAAGAGAGATTTCCATAGGAAAACGCCTTTAAATGAGCGTGCAAAGGAAGTGATGTTGGACGTGTCATGTTTCAAACACAACAGGCTGTATGTTCATGTAAATGTTATGCAAATGAGACACAGCCCTCAGGCACCTGGTGAGGCTCCAGTGAGGCCCTGGAGGCTCCAAACTGTTGATTTAGCATATGAGCCTTAGCACTAAAATGCAAGTGTTAAAATCATATTGAAAGAATGTAAGTGTCAGGGACTTTAAAATAAATTAAATATTGATATAAGCTATGGGCTCTTCCCATGGACATTTTGATTTTCAGTCAGAAAATGTTGCCACGGGATGATGTGATCTCTTTTAATGTAGAATAAGAAGTGGATTGTCTGAATGATTAATGCAAAGTCTTCATCAGCAGCAGCCTCAATGTTACTTTTAAGGATAATTATGTCACAGGTAGTAGGAGAAACACAAAATTACAAGAAAGGACACAGAATTAATGCAGTCATTTGTTTAGAAGATACAAAATATGTTTATAAAAATTATCCTTTTTTTAGGAGAAAATTTGCAATTTTTTTTTCATAGAAATAGAGAAAAAAAGAGGTGTGAGAGTGATGTAATTTAAGCTGAAAAGGTATGCTTATACCGATTTGGGGGGAAAAAAGAAGGAACATGTATTATCTTTGCTTGTGGAGGGTTGTGGGTTTTTGAACGAAAGAAATTGTGTTTGTAATGTCTCTTCTCAAATAAGATTTTAGAGGTGTCCCAGCCATCAAGATAGCCATCTCTGAACACTACAATCAGAAAACATGTTGGTGTGCAAGCAGTCGTGCTATTTTTTCCTAACTCCTGCAGCAGTTTCAGATTGCCCATTGTCACAGGAAATGTGACGAACAATAAGTCAAATAGCAAAGCAAATTATTCCTGTTCATTTTGAAGTCCCAGACTCCAGAACTGGAGTGGCAGATTTCATTTGTATACTGGAGTGCTCTGATTTAACTGCAAATGCCAGGGATTTTGATTTGTGCTTTAAGTCTTTTCTGTTCCATATAATATTTTTGTTTTGTTGGTTTATTCAGATATGCATTCCCAACCGGGTAGTTTTGTTCTTCCCAGTAAGAGTATGAGCTATATGAAACATTTTTGATACTCTCAGCTCTCTCTAAATACAACAGCTAAAATAGAAATAACTTGTTCGTATGATAAAGTCTAGAATACTGCATATGAAAAAGCCATCCAAAATTAATAAGAAATAAGAGTATCAAATAATAACTATTTCCTGAACATGATTTTTTGTTGTTGTTGTTGCTAACTAGTCAGCAAACAAAAATGATTATGTATCACTGGGAAAACTTCTAATATTACTTTAGAATTTTAGAGATTTCTCAACCTGTTGCATTACCTTTATCTTGGATTTCTTTGATGCTAGTCAAAAGGGAATTGTGCCAAGCTGTGAGACCTTTTCTTGGGCTCCTTTGGCAAATCTCTTGTGCAGACGAAGGCTTTGAGAAGAACTGAGGTGAGAAGACCAGACACAGGAGGTGCTGGTTTGGAAATTATACAACTTCTAAAAATTTTTAACTAACTTTGGTGCAGGTTGTTATTTGTCTTTGCCCAGGGGAAAGGAACTAAAGTTTCTTTTCAAAAGACTCTGCTCCCTTGGTAAGGACTGATGATTTTAACTTCTACAGACTGGGAGTAGCACAAGGATCTAATTAGCATCAAAGGTAAAGAGATCAATACCCACAGGAAGCCAAATACTAAGAATTCTGTTATTTGGGACCAAAGAACATTGAACCAGTGAATTTCTCTGGGCTTTGTCTGTATGTAAAAAATCTAGTAAAGGACTAGGTGTGATTGAATTATTTACTCTGCACAAACCCGAGAAATGTGTGGATGAATTTTTTTTCTGTTGCACATCCTGGCCAGGACAACATCCTGTCCAGAATAAAGTAATGCATTAATTCTCTAACACTAAAAACTATGTTGAAGAGTTTGTTTTTCCTGCAGTTTTGGTGACACTGAGACTTAAAGAGTTGTTCAGGAGTCTATGGTGTAACAAGCACAGGGGTCACTCCTCCCTGCAGCAGCACAGGAGAAGAGGGTCTGATGGTCACCCTGGTCCCCAGGTCCTTCAGGGTGTCACCTCTTCCTGACCAACCCTCAACTTGGGACAAAGAGAACTGGTTCAGCAGCTGTATGGAAAGCACTCTAACTAAGACATGAGCACATATGTTTTAATGAATAATCTTCAAATGTGCTTCTCACACCCTGGATCTAAAACTTTACTTGATGGTTTTCCTATTTAAAAACAGCAGTCTTGCAAAAACCTGTGTGTATAGAACAAAAGAAAAAGACTTCCTTGGCTGTTTTTGTGCTCTTGCTTTTCAACAGAAACAGGTTTTTCGTTCAATTAAGTGTTCTGTCGGTAGAAATTTGTCATGCAAACATTCTCAGCCTCTCAATGAAGGCGGTGGAAGAAGCCAGGGTTTCCTTTATCAGCACTGGTGCATATGATGTGAGAACTGTTTCCTAGAGGCTCCCACCGTCAATTAACCAAATCAGATTTGCTGGTGGACTAATGCTTGGTTTGTATCCCCCTCAGCGAGGGGCTGAGGAGAAATCTATCATTTTGTAGTGTTTGTAGAAATCTTTGTACATGTAGAAGGTTTATTCTGTAAATTGTAGGTGGACAGAGTTGAATTTTGCGTTGTAGCACAAATTTTCTTTAAAATACTTCAGTGACTAGAAAGGGCAAATTTCTTTCAGGCCATGTTTTGTCTCTACATTTCTATGTTCCATCACTTGAGTTACCACTGGATGTAGTCATCCATTATCTCCACATAGAAGGAATTTTTGCATGTGGAAGGGGTTTAGTTTTAAACGTTGCTGTACATCTACATAATAAATAATCAGGTCTTGAAGGTAATTCAGATCAGAGGGATGGGTGATCCTATGGTCTGCAGCAAGAATCACAGAACTATTGAATCATTAAGGTTGAAAAGACTTCTAGGAACACCAGCCTTCCAACTACTCTGTCAACTATCCCACATGTTATCCACTTACTTCTTAAACACCTCCAGGGATGGGGACCCCACCGCTGCCCTCGAGGGTTCCTTCCAATGCCTCACCACTCTTTAGGTGAAGACAGTTTTCCTAAAATCTTTCCTGAACCTACCCTGGAACTACCTGAGGCCATTTCTCCTGGTTTATTGCTAGCAGCCCAGGAGAACAATCCAATTGCACCTTTTCACAAACCTCCCAATCCAGTCCTTTCTCCAAGGCTGGTGATGAGATGGGCAGCTCCAGCCAAACCCTGGGTTTGTTCTGCTGGACTCTCAGCTCAACCCTGGGGCCAACAAATGCCCAGCCCTGGGCTGGGCTGAGCTGCCATGCCACTATTCTGGGATGGATGGGACTGTGGGAATATCCACTATAGACCAGCAGCCAAATGGAACACGTGCTGTAGAGCCACAAATTCTGGTCATATCCTTCTCTCAATAAAGGCATTTCCAAGGAAGTAAATTTATATTTATTTAGTATGAGTAACAGCTAAGTTGGGAATTGCATCTGGTTTCAGGTGTCATCAGTGTAGATCTTGGTTACCACTAGAGTGATCCAATGAGCAGAAAGGATCGTAAATCACGTCTTACATTAAGAACTTCATAATTACTGCACATTCAACTTCAAGTTACAATTTTATTTGCTTTTCAATGCTGGAAATGAACAGGGAGTGGATGTTCCAAATGAGTAACATAAGACTAGAGATCCCTTCAGGAAAACAGTTTTTGCTTTATGTCCTACCTGGGGCACTGATCTTGGCCAAACATCCTCCAGTGCTAGGAGTGTCCTGCAATAGTCAGCAGAGAGGGTACTTTGACCAACAAACTGTGCTAAAACTAGCTACTAATAGAAAATAATCTCCATAAAACTGTAGAGCCAAGAGCTCCAAACTGTCCCAAAGGTCATTTAAAAAAATCAGGCACAAGAGTACAACAAGTATATATAAAAAAAGAAAAAGAGGTAGAAGTAGTAGGTAGAAGAAGAAAGAAGAAGTAGGTAGAAGAAGAAAGAAGTAGGTAGAAGAAGAAAGAAGTATGAAAAATATAAATCTGTCCATAAATGGAGTTACTGGTCACATACGTACATGAGGTTGTCTCAATAATCAAACAGTCCTATAAACACATCTTTATCAGTCAAATTATGTATCATTTATCACTAATATCTTTAGCATATATTTAGATCCTCTTCCACACTAGCATCTTCCTTATAAATTGAACACTTTGATTTGGGTAAAAAAAGAGAATAAATCTGATTGTTTTGCTCACAATTTCTAATCAAACCACACTTCCCCGAAGGAGCAGTGAATCTGGGAGCTCCCCTGGAGGTGTGTCCCGGAGCTGTGTGTACCTTTATGGCAGTGGAGGCGATCTGGATGTGGTGCAGCCGGCGCAGGGTGCTGTCCCTGTCGATGAAGTAGGAGGCTGCCAGCTGGTGCAGGGTCTCCAGCGTCACCGCGGAGCTGTTGGCGCTGGGGTCGCTGCCTTCAGACCTCTTGCTCAGCTTCCGTTTGTCCACAAAAATTGTGAGTGACTCCTCTCCTGGGCAGGGAAACAGAAGCCCCAGCAGGCATCAGCAAAGTGCAACAGTACAGAGACATTTTGTAGACATTCCACTCGAAGCACATACAAAATATGTTTATTTCCAAGGTCACTTAACATATTCATTCTATAGTATTCAATGTCAGCATAAAAAAAATGAAACCAGGACAATACTTGAGACATATTTTTGTTTTGTTCTCTTATAACTCTTATCATAGCTGATTTCAGAAGAAAGATACCTTGTTCCTCCTTGTTATGAGCAACCATGTGCTTTCTAGTCAATTCAGCAGTGCCTGAAATCTGATAGAACAGTTGCCTTAAACCAAATTTATATAACTGAAAAATGTGGGGGTTTCAGAAAATTGGTGTTTTTCCAAAAGAAAATAGAAGCTCCGGCACCTTGTGTAGTGGATTTCTCACTTCCTCTCTCTTTATAGAGACATGGATAAATACTGCTGAATTCAGAAATTTTAATTTCTGTAAGATTATTGAAAACCAAAAAATCTGACTTGCTTAACTGAGTGAGTTCTTAGGAACATTTCCAGAATGGACCTACTGATATTGTCAGATTTTCCATGTTTATTGTCTAGCTCATGGATATATTTTCCTGTGTTTCGGGCTAAGCAAGAATTCCTTCATTTAGTAATGTATTCAGGCAAAACTGTTTACGTTGCAAAACAAATTGGAAAATTTATGGACTCGGTGTTTTCTTCTGTGCAATTTATGTCCAAAGTAACTACAAAAGCATTGTCCTTACTCTCTGAGCCTGTTTGGTAAACTGCACTCTTTTGCATGTAGTTCAACAGTTGATTAATAATGTCATTATACCTGGATTTTAGGTGCTGAACAACTCCATTGAGTGCCTTTTCCTAGTTCCTGGAAAGGAAGTTACCCTGCTAAGGTCTGACTTGCCACTTGTGCTACTTTCACTGCTCACCCATCTGCTGCAGTGGCACTGTGCCTGTGCTGAGGGATGGGATGCCAACTTCAGATGGGTTTATGTGCCAAAAAGTAATAGCTGTAGGATAAAAATCTAGGATGAAAACATGACATCATCTTTAAAGGGAGCTAATCTTGGTGGTGAGCAATGCTAAGTGAGGACCGTGTGGCTCTGTGCAGGAGATTACATCTGTTGGCAAATTTTGACTCGCAAAATTTGTCTTTGGCTAACATG
Source organism: Petroica traversi (assembly GCA_025920805.1). Taxonomy (NCBI): domain Eukaryota; kingdom Metazoa; phylum Chordata; class Aves; order Passeriformes; family Petroicidae; genus Petroica; species Petroica traversi. Next base: position 2,635,272 of record JAHLSL010000200.1, read on the forward strand.
AGCCCACCCCCTGTTCCCCAATGCACACACATTATGTGTTTCCCAATTTCTCAGAAATTCAGAGGACAGTCAAGCCCTTCAGACGTCCCACAGGCAAAACTGGCATCATACATGAGCTTTTTATCTAATTAAACCCGCAGGGCTTGTCCAGTATGTTCCTTTTGTCCTGGAAGGGACAGGTGGCTGATCCAGCTGGAGCTCACTTCTGTTTCCACCACTACATTCACACCTCTCCTCCTACAGTTTCCTAATGGGTCATTATTTTGTCCATGAAGTAATCAATGCAGGGATTAATTGCCTGAAGCTCCAAAGAACAGGGAATTAACACAGCCACTATAAGCACCAGGATTTCCCCACCCAATTATTTAATCTTCCTGCTGTAATAAGTAGACAAAGGTTCACAACTGCTGTGAGGAGGGAGCTGGGAAAGCATAGCAAACTCTAATGACCTGTTCTCTGAGAGAAATTTGCCACAGAACCTGCTCTAGCTTTCAGCTTTGCTGGCATTCAACTATGCCCATGCAATAAAACCTGACTTGTCACAACCTGCCGTGTGACTCCAGCAGGATGAAAGATGTTTCTGGGATGAAAAGCAATGGAGTGGGCTAAGATTTGAGCCAGGGGCCATGGGCTTTGTGCAGCTGTTTGTGGAGCTGCAAGGACATGGTTTAGAACAGATATTAGAAAGAAATTCCTTCCTGTGAGGGTGGGCAGGCCTTGGCACAGGTTGCCCAGTGAAGCTCCATTCCTGAAAGTGTCCAAGGTCAGGTTGGTTGGGGCTTGGCAACCCAGTCCAAGGATCCCTTCCAGCCATGCATTCCATGGTTTTAAGGTATCAGAGATGACAACATCAGAATTCAGAAGGTGAATACTGTGCAAGTGATCACTTCAGGCTGTGCAAATTAGGTGCACAGTTTCATTAGGAGCTTTCTCTAGTGTTTCCCCCTTTTTTAGAGGTCCCAGCAAGTTTATTAGATTAAAGTGGCTTTTGCAAAGTCAACCAGCTTTCCACTGAAAAGAAAATTAATTGTAAGGGTGAAGAAAACAATGACTTAAAGCTGCAGAAAATTTCTGGAAAAGATTAAAAAGAAAATTCTTTTTAGGTTCTTTGTGTTTCATTACCACAGAATCAAAGATTCTTAGACTGGTTTAGGTTGGAAGGGACTTTAAAAGATCATCCAGTTTTATCTATGCCATGGGCAGGGACACCTTCCAGTAGCCCAGGTTGCTCCAAGCCCCAGTGTCCAGCCTGACCTTGGACACTTCCAGGGATTCAGGGGTGACCACAGCTTCTCTGGGCACCCTGTGCCAGGGCCACCCCACCCTCACAGGGAGTTGTGGGTGATGTTCAAAACCTCTTATCTATGTTTCTTCTCTTTTAATTCAAAACCCTTTTCCCTTATCCTATCACTGTCTGCCCATATAAAAAGTCATTCTTCCTCTTTTTCATAAGCCCCCATAAGTTCCGGAATATCACAATAAGGTCTCCCTGGAGTCTTCTCCAGGTTGAACAACCCCAGCTCTCTCAGTCTTCACAGGAAACCTCAAGCACATGGAGCACCCACTGCCCTTTGTTCTTGTGCACTTTTGACTGATCTCTACTAGTCATTAGTAGAGATGGTGGGGCTCCTTGTACTTCAACAGAATTCTGATAAGTTTTATTACTAAAATAGAGTTTGTTGAATTTTGTTCACATCATAAAAAATCTCAGGCATTTTCCCATTCCCTGCTCTCCAGGAGCAGACAGCACAAAAACTCCCAACTACAATAAAATCTCCCAATTAAAAAGCAAACAAACAAACAAACCTTGAAAAAGGACAGGGCTGTGTGTTGTGATGCTTTACTTTGATTAGAATACCTCAGGAAAAGAACATTTGGACCCTGTCAGAGTTATCACATCATCCCATTAGCCTTGTCCTGTTTGATCCCACACTTTCCAAGGAGGTGCTGGTGGATGTGTTCTAGCAGGTAGGATCCCCTGGCACCCCCAGCCCTGCAGGCTTTGTCCCCACACCCTGACAGACATGTTTGGGTTTCTGGTCTTTGTAACAGGACTGAAATTTCTTTGAATGCTTTCATGGCATCTCACACCAGCAAGTCTTGGCTCATCACTGGCATTCCCAGGCGCTGTGCTACCAGCAGGTGCCAATCACGGGCAGCTCAAAAATATTTGCTTTACACAGAGTTTTTCATCTGTCTAAGCTGACTGAGCTCTTGCTAGAAAACGTGGCTTCACCCATACATTTGTGCTTAGGCACCCGTGTCCCTGCAGAACTGTGAAAGGGCTCCCTTCAGCATCCAGGACTCCAGGGTTTGGGAAGTAACATCACCAACTCTGATTTGGGGAAGACAATTTGAGTTTTAAGTTCATTTGGAGAAAAATAAACCCATGCGAAAAAATACTCTTTTGTCACATTCAAAACGTGGATGAACCTTGTCTTTCAGTGGTTACTGTCTGCCACCATAAAACAGGCTAAGAAGACATTCAAGTGTCAGCTAAAAATAAGCGTGACTTAGAAAACTATTCAGGTTTATGAATTTTAAGAACTGAAAAGGAGCAATGATAGTGAACACTTAGAAAACATGACTATTCAGCATTGAATCCTCCCAGCTGTGCTTTTCACAAGCTCTGAAAGAAGCATTCACTCCCAAAATTTAAGAGTGACAGTAAACTTCACTTTCCCAGGTTTAAGGAAAAGAGCATGAAAACACTGAATTATGCTCACGAAACAATGCCACGTAGTCCAGTGGGTGGTTCAAGAAGCTGTCAGTCACTACAGGGATGTTTTAGTGCCAGGTGGAGGCTGTCACTGACAGAGAGTCACTGCAGGGACAGGGGACTGATGTTCACACTCTTCACTGACCTTGGCACTGTGTCCAGTAATGTCTCCACCAGCCCTGCAATATGCAAGCTCATAGCTTAACGTCAATTTTTAATTCTTGCTAGGTTTACAGGAACATATTGTCCATGATTTATAAGTTAAACAAGCTCCTGAGTTCAGAAACATGTGCTGTTTAAAAAAAAAAAAAAAAAAAAAAGGAAATCAAATATGTATACAGAAATTTACCCAGATATACACCCTGTCTGGGACCATTTAGATGTAAGCCTCCAAAATAGCAGTTTGTAAGTGGCATTCAAAAATTAATTTTGGGTTCTTCTTAAGAACATATTCAGGAATTATTTAAATTAAAGATGCAAATCTCCATCAACATAGTGGAATTGGAATAATGCTGTAACAACTATAACTAAATATAACTATCTATTAAGGAGTTAATATATTTTGTTATACATAACAAGACATATTCATATGATTTAAATACTTAGTGCTATTTTCTGCCTCAGTTATCAAGAGATTGTTTGCCTGTACCCACATCTTTGGAATAATAAAGGGTTTATAGGCCTTGATGTTTCATATTTTCATCTGTAGACAAGGAAAAGGTAGGAAAGGCAGTGATCCAAGCAGTTTCCATCACTTCATGCCAGAAAGAGAGGAAACAGGAATAAAAGGAAAACACTCAAAGGCAGCTACAGCTAAGCAAACCCACAAATACCTACTAAGAGCTCTCTCTTTGTACATGTAAATGTATCTTATACAGGAATAAAGGTCTTTGGCCTATGAACTCCTCAAAGGTTTCTGATTAAATAAAATAATTCAGCTACCAACTAAATAACCGCACCAAAATAAATACATCAGCTAGTGGTGTATAAATATAGTAGTATAAATACGACTAGCTAGTAGAAAATCTATTCCTGTCAGGATCACCAAAGATACCCTTAGGATTTTACCAGGTCATTTTCCCAAACTTTAAGCAGATGCTGACGGAAATGCTCAGGCCAAAAACTATATAAATTAATGTCAGGCCAGATGTGGTATCATTTCCATGGTTCAAGTGCATAACAGTGCATGTTAATTCTATACAGACCATCTGCTTAAGGATTTAAATTTTTTCTTCATTAAGTAGACAGGAGAGGAAAGAAAGTTAATGTAGTTTGTGCTTTTTTCCCCTCCCCTTAGTTTCCATAATATTAAATGCTGAGGAATTTACATACCCATATGGGGGGTGTGACTGGTCTTTCCAAGTCTGATGATAAATTATCAAGTTTCTTTCCCCCATCAGTCATTTGAGACTGTCCTCTCCTTCCCTTATTTGCCAATAGTTTGTATCTTACCTTGAAAGAGTGTTATGGAAAGCAAAGGTCATACCAGCAGTTAGTGTAAGTGCTAATAAATCCTTCGGAATTCATTGAAATTCACTGTTTTACACCAGCTGACGATTTCGCCCATCTCCGCAGGCAGAATAATACGCAGCTCCAGGAGAATATTAATGAGGGGCAGAAAAGCTGCCACCCGTGCAATAGTACAGGTGCAACCATTACACTTGCAGGGCTGTAATCAGCACAGAGAGGCTGGGGTCGAGCTGATCTGCCCACGCCTGTTAAGATTGTCTCTTTAAAAGACAAAACTACCTCCTTTCCTTCCAATTCACAAAGCCTTCAACAACATCAAGGGCTGTTTCCTGACCCAGAGAGCTGAGTGGATTGATGGTCCGGTAACGAACACCTTGAGCAAAGATGAAGGACAAGAGTAGTAAAAATAAATCCACCTGGAACGTTTCAGGTGATCACTTAGACGTTGCCTAACGAGGTTCTCATTTCCTAAGAAGCTTCGGCATAGCCCTGTAAATTGCTTTATTCAGAGCAGTTACCGCCTTTCCAGGTGCAAGGAGGACTTGCTTGCAAAGCTTGCTACCTTCGTCATGCAGAGCACCCAAATCAGCCTCACTTCACCCAAATGCCTGGAACAAGAGCCTATCATCTCATTGTGGTGTGCTAATTATCCTCATCACCAGCTCTACTGCTTTGCTAAATGGCCTTTACTATGGGATCAGCATTAAAGTGAATATCTTTAACGCGGGAGGGATTCGGTTTTGTCCCCTTACACTCATCCCAGTGGTACCCAGGCTCCCCAAAACCATCCAGATCCGAAGCTCACATCTGGTTTTTGCAAGCCCTAAAAGTGTAGCTCCAGCAGACTGGACCATCACGGCACAATACTGCATGCAAGGGAAAAGTATACATGCAAAACCAAAGGAGGGAAAGTAAAACTGACTGCTCAGTCTGCTGGGTCACACAGGGTCCTTCAATTGTGCAGTTTGGAGCTGCTCGTTATGGACTTTGGGCTTATGTCACAAGGAGATAAAATTTCCATAAAAAATAAAAGCAGTGAGAAATGTCACTTTCCACATTATCTTGTGGCAGCAACTTTTTTCCCCGGGTTCTCATTTCTGAATGCCCTTGAGGAGTGTATTTCTGTGTTTGTGAATAAAGACTAGGGAATGTATCACAAACAGCCATGTGCAAGAGTTCCCTTTATGCTCAAAAAGGGATCTTTATGGAAACTAAATGGTCACAGAGGCATACAAATCTTATCACAGCATCGTTCATTTGCCAAGTTTTCCTTTCTGTCCATGAATACAGATGATTGGGGATTCATTAAACAAAACTACTGTGCACACTCTATTTGGTCTTCTGCTTTTAACGAGCTGCATAAGTGACAAGCTTTCACAATAAAATTACAATTAACTTGTAATTAAAGGGAAAGTACTAATACATTATTAAAATAATAAAAAAAATCTAATTACATGTTAATAAAGTGTGGACAAGAATCTGTGGGAATCCCCATTCAATCCAGCTCAAAAAATGAGAACTAACACATCCAGGAAAGTATGGGTTTATTAGCTACCTCATGAAAGCTTTCTTAGAAATTACTAATTCCCTGTAATTATTGTAATTGAACCAATTTTTCAAAGTACACAGCACCCATCCAGTGATAATAGAAGGCAGCAGGTGTGCCTCAAATCATGTCTAAAAATTGAGACTAGGGACCAAAATCAAACCCCAACTTAATAGAAAAACTCCCTTTGACTTCATTAAGCAGTGACAGAGCCCAGAAATCAGCACTGTCTCCCTCTGAGTGAGAATTTGGGCAAGGTACTGGATTTTAGAGCCTTTGTGATGTGAGAAAAGCATACCCTACCTTAGCCTTCCTGCAGCAAATCCTGAGGCTTTGGGGAGAATATTGAATGTCTAAGCTAGAATTTTCAAATGTCTTGAAAGGAAATACCCTTAAGTTTTAGTTTTACTTAGGTCCAGACCTCCTGAAAGTTGTCAGCTCTGTGGCTCTTTTGTGACCAGTGTGATACTGGTCACAAAAGAGCTGTTTTGAATGTAAAGTTCAGCTGTGGACATGTCAGGCTGTTTTCCTAGAGCTGTCAGATCCAATTTCACCTTGACAATGAATTTCATCACATGGCTGAGAAGGTACTGCTACTGTACATTAGTTAATAATTAGCAGATAGGTAGCAATACTGAAAAAGAATTTTTACCATTGGATAATCCTCGCAGTATAATCCATGCTGCAGTCAAAGCTTTAATTATTATGTTTCATATTTTAGGAACATTTTCTTTCTATTCAGCATTCAGTTCTCCTATTCAAATATGCCATGTGTTCCATACCCAAGAAATTTATAAAAAGTGTATATTTGCATACAAAAATATTTTAAGTAATTAAAAGAAATTCAGTGATTTTTGTTACAAATTACGGGTCAACACAAGCAAATTGTTATTAAAATTCTAATGGCAATGCTGTAGAGTTCCCAAAATAATTATAGAAATTAGCTCTTTATTTTTTAAAATAACTACAGCAAGACAGAAATTCCTCTTGTTTCTAGGATGCTCTCCTTCAAAAGGAAGCCTCTGTGAGCCATTTGGGTATTACAGATCTAGCTATCAGCCAAGAGAGACTAGGAAGGCTCTCATTTCCTTTAAAAATGGTTAGAATTCAGTTATGAAATGTATTAAAGAGAACCATTCCTCAGGTGAATAAAGGATTTTGACAAGCCTGTCCTGCTGGAAGGACACTCAATCACCAGAATTATCTTTAATATTATCACCCACGATGGGATAGAGATGCATTTCTAAAATGCCAGTTCATTCTGTAATGCCTAGATGGGTAATCACAGGTACTAATTATCTTTCATTCGGAACAATTTATGCTCTCCTTTGAACATTAGGCGTCTTCACTGGATTTCTTCAATCCATCTGGTGACTGGATCCCAATTATCCATGGGGCTATCCTTTCCAGATTAGTCTGAGGGGACTGAAAGATGCAGATTCCATTAAGTTAATGGGAATGATATGGCAAAGCCTCATCATCCCATTTTGAAAATGCAGTCCCACTGGTTAAGTGAAGACTAATTCCAAAAAGGGCAGAGTGACAATACAGGGATTTTCCAATGGACAAAGTAGTTTAAAAGTCTCATAAATTAAAAGATTTGTTGGAAATACTTGTTACTGGTTTTCTGGCTCTGTTTCTACAGGACTGCAGTGGACCCAGACCCTTCTGTAATTATGTAAATTGTTACAAGGGCCACTTACACAGAAAAAAGTCACCCTTCCTAATGACCTCACTGCAGAGAAAGACCCCCAAAAGACTAGGAGCAGCACAGCATGAGCTCAGGTGAAGCACCTGAATCTTGGCAAGAGGATTTCTTCTCCTTTTGTGCACAAAATCTTATAGCACAATAAACAGGAGAAGGAGTCACAAGAGTTGCCCATCCCAGCGGCCTGGAGGAGCATCAGTGCAGCTCTACAGAGAAAAGTGGTGACCCGCACTTTGAGTCTACTCAAACCAAGCTTATCCCCAATATTTCCAAGAATTAACCCTACCTCCCAGGGTTGCTGAGAGCAGGAAATGTGTCCCATATTTCTTGATCAGGTTCTCTGTGATCTGCTGGAGGGTTGGGCGCCGTCCCAGCAGCCTTATGTTACGGAAGAACTCTGGGGCGAGTGGCAGTGGGGAGCCGAGGAAATTTCTTCTTTCCACAGCAAGATTGTTTACTTTCCAGCGGCCAAACTCCCTGCAAAACAAAGCAGTTCTCATTCAGAAATGTGTCATTCAGACAAATGTCCTTCATTTGCAAATGACTCTGCTCTGCCGAGTAGCTGGGGGCAACTCGCTGGGAATTACAACGGGCCTTGACAGTGATACTCTGTCATGTGTTATGGTCAGGACAAGCAACGAGGGTTATTTATTAGAAGTGGATACAGTACTCCATAATAAAATAATTGTTGTGAAAGGAATAAATAAAAACTAAGCCACTTAGGTTGCTGCCACTCCTGTTGGTTTTGTGTGGCCTCTGATGTGAGTATAGCTCTAAAACAACCAGATCTGGTAGAAACCATAAGGAAAGCAATGATTTCTCCAAATTTGGATAGGATGCAATGAGTATTTTTATTAGAACGAGGTAAATTTTAAAATTTTAGCAAGAAAGAGTCCATGTTCTTTGCCTTCTGATGTTAAGTCACTTAGGTACAGACCTGGATAAACTGAGTAACTTGGAGAAACACTGTCACACCACATTTGACCTTACTGTGATAATTCCAGTTTTCTACACTTTTGGCCTCCATTTTGAGAAAATGCACAGACAGAAAGACTGATTCCTAGAAAGTGATGACTTTTCAATTGTAGCAGGGACATAAGTGAATTCAAAGACTTGTACCCTTCTCCTCTCCAAAATAAATCAATGGCAGCAGGGAAAACAAACAAGCTCATTGCACAGCAATAAACACATCTTTTATTCATTTACTTGCCAATTAAGATACCAGATAGAGCTATTATAATGTAAGAAGAACTCATTGTCCTCAAAATCTAGACAAAACAGGCAGCCTTGGCAGTAACTTGCTTTTCCCAGATACAGCATTAGTTGTTTTGGTTACAGAATCTGGGAATTAAGTGCAACTGACCTCAGGACTCTGCTTTAGCCACCACTTCCTTGAGTCTTTTTGCACAGCCACAACAATTAGGATTCCTCTTAGACAAGATTGTAGAAAAGCAAAGAGCTTAGCAAGTTTGGAAGATCCTACTGAAGGTCTCAGGTAAATACAGAGCAATATTCATGCACGAAATTAACTCAGAGGTAGAAGTCAAAGATGCAGTAAAAAAGAAATATTTGAGGGATGCCCGAAACAAAGGGTTGCCAGTGGCTGAACTGCCAGAGCTGTGTAACACATACTCAAAACTAAGATTTTCTAATACTTTTAAGTGCACAGTTATTAGCAGAACCCAGATATATACATTTTTGTGTAGCCCATCTGCCTTCCAGCATCCTCCTCTTTCTCTCCTGGATCCAAACTGCCTTTCCTCTCAGACCCATTCAGACAGATGACATTTTTTAATCAAAAACAAATGTAAAGATTGATAGTAGGGAGAGATTTCTGTAACTTAACTGAAATTTAATGCAATTTATCAGCCAAGGGCATGAAGTTAAACAGATCTCTATAGTTCTTAAAGGGTCTTCAGAATACCAGTGTGCCTAAACTAGTATTTGGGAATTCCTTTCTGATAGGGCATTTTCCAACTTAGTTGTCAGGTTTTAAAGTTTTCTCTCACAACTTTCCTTTTAGGAAACAATATACAAAACAAATAACTTCTATTTGCAGCTTTTATGGAACAACTGTATAGGAATAGAGAGAACTGAAAAAATTACACACAAATATTTTTTGCCTGCAAAGTGAAAAAATCTTCATTGTGTATATTGTTCACATTAATGCAGACACTATAAACAGTGAATTACCCTGCACTCTAAATGTAATTTTCAAGTGGAAAACAAACAAACCAACAACAACAACAAATAATAAATAATTTAAAAGCTTCCATTTTTTGTAGTTTAAGTTCTCTGCTTTCTGGTCATATTTTTCATTTGAATACACCAGAAAATATTAGTTTACTGTAGCACCTGAACAGACCAGCAAGACAGATTTGATTTGACACCAAGAAAACATTACAAGTTGTATGATGTAAAACATTCATTTTGAAGAAACGTTTTGTTCTAAGCTCGCTATCTGAGCCCAGGTTCAATATTAGCAGAAAAGATCCAATTCTTATAAAAAACCAGTTTGCTGCCACCCTTGATCTGATTTTCACTGTCAGTATTTAAGGACAGAGAAGACCACCCTAATCCCCTCAACCTGGCCCCTTTTTAGTGCAGAGTTCTCTCACCAAATACCTCTTGCTGCCCACAACACACCTTTGGAACTAAGAAGAAACTGTCCCCCAGAAAAACATCTCATCTTGACTTAAATTCTGAGGATTTCTCAGAAATCCTTGACAATCTGTTGTGGTATTTAACTGCATTTTATTTTCAGTCTGAACATTGCCAATTCCAGTTTCCAATTTCTAGAGCTCTTAATGCATGCTGGGCAAGTGAAAAATTTTCCAAATATTAGATACATCCTCTGCAAGTAATTACAGCTCTTGTCTGAATCCCCTCTAAACCTTGGGCTGAGTCCATTGCCTTCCTTGGTGTCTCTCTGTGGACATTGGGCTCAGACATTGTCTTACAGCCCTTCTCCACAAGCAGCAAATCGTTTCTTGGAAGAGTTAAATTGGAAACAATGGCCTCATAAAAAATTCAGAAGAATTTCCAAGTTGAGGTTGCCCTGACCCACTACAAATCCTTTATTTACTGAATCCTTTATTTACTGAATTGGGTTGTTCTGGCACTGAGAGGAATTTGCTTGGCTTAAACAAATTTGAGCTCCTTCCATAGCTTTTGTTACAGAAGGATTTTTTTTTTGCTGTATGTTTAGAGAGGAAGTAGACAACTGCTTTTGTAAAAGTTTTGTCATTCTTTTTCAGTTCAGAACATATCAAAGGAAACATTTATTAGTGCAGCAAGTAATTATTTGAAATTTGCTGCTGAGGAATCTGGGGGAGTATGGGAGAAGATGGAAGACGGAATCCTTTTAAAAAGATACCAGTTTTATAATTGTGCCACAGATGGAGCTGAAGCTTTTAGAGATTTTAGAAAACAGCCTTTCTATTTTGCTGAGGTCTTTCTTAAATGGGGTGTTTTGTAATATGCAGAGACAAAGACCTAAACTCTCTGGGAAAGATAAGAAGAAGGATCATCTCTGAAGATAAGATAGGGATGCAGGACACTAAAAGTGTCTGCCTGTCTGCAGGAGCAGGGATACCTGGATTTGGACAAGTGAGAAGTGAGGAGCAGCTTCCAGAGCTGAGGAGATATTTCAGGCTTCAGAAGGAACTGGGTTTATGAGAGTAAAGTGTAGGAGCAGGGTAAAACCAGGGATGGAATTCAGGGTGAGGCATTGTGGTGCATTATTTCTAGCACACTGAGTGAGGATGTTTTCACAAATGTTTTCTGGGTCACTAGTAGCTCCTAAAATTAGAGCTAATTTCCCTTTTTAGCAACATCACTCTAAGTAAAACCATACCCTTTTCTTCCTTTTATATGACATATAAATATGTCTATCTATATACCTATCCATATAATTCCCCTTTTAAACCTTAATTTCACTTTGCAAGCAGTGCAAGTTCTATTTGCTTTCCCCCTCTCGTCACCTCTTTCATTACCTGTTTGTCATGTGGTCTCTCTCACACAAACTCTACAGCCCCAAACATTTTGTTTTGACCCCAGTGTGCATTATCTATTCCCCTCTGGACTCAAGCTTCTGCCCACTGCCAAATCCAGGCCAGAAGGTCTGATGGAGTTAACAATCTTATTCTGAGCAGAGAAAATGCTGCTTTCCAAAGTCACTGAGTTCCCTTCTTCAGGAGAACACCTCCCATGGAATAGCATGGCATCAGTACTGGCTGCTGGTCAAGAAAACTGATCTTCCACTGAGAACAACCACTGGAGCTATGAGAAGCTTGTTCTTTCCTAGTCCTCCTCTTTCTCTGTTGTTTGAGAGTCAAGACCAGCAGCTTCCATGGTGTTCTCAAGGAGTGAAGAGCAGCAGGTGGGACCCCCTGTGCTGCCCATCTATTTCTAGCCCCAAGGATATGTGATTCACTGGATGGAGTTCTTTAGTGCTCCAGGCAAAGCCTCTTGTGGAGAAGGATGATGGCTCAGAGCTCCCAGACTTGCACGAGAGAGAGGAAATCAGTCAGCCTGGCTCCTAGCATGAAGCCTATAATGGAATCATGTTATTATCATAAGTAGTGCCAGAGGCCATGGGCAGCATTCTCTCCATCTTCCCAGATATCAGAGCCATGGATTTGCATGTGCAGCCACAAATCAGATCCCTGACTGGTGTGGCCATGGGAGCCCTGGGGCCCAGCAGTGCTGGTTCTGACCAGGGTGACCACAGCCTGTCTCCTGCCAGGAGTTCTGCTGGGGATGCCAGGTTGAAGAAGGACCAGCCAGAGAGTCAGTGTGGGATGAAAAGAAGCACAGTTTAAAATTCAGCTGTCATTTCAACACTATTTCTTTTATTAATGGCATTGAGAGAGATGTTTAATCTCAGGAAACCATTAGTGTTTTGACAGGAAAGACCTGTTAGTAAAGTATCACACAAGTTTTGGACAAATTTTTAGCTTCAAAGAAGCTTAAATTGCAAGTGGATCTGAAAGGAATCCTAGGGCAGAGGCCAACAAGGGCTGTCAATGACTCTTTTGAGTTTCAAGCCATAGCTTTTTTTCCAAATGTGTACATTAATTATACACTTGCTTCTATCACTGTATTAATTTCAATACATTTTAAATTCTATGGCCTGGGGAGCTATAGGGAAAGCTCTCTATAAAACATCTAGATAAAGGACATTTTAAAAGTTCTATTGTACTCTGAAATGGTAGTGTGAGGAGATTTGAAATGGGAATATAATCTCTTCCATTGCAGTGACTGAATCAGCCCATAAAGAGATTTACTGTGATTTTGATGGATTCTTCATAAACTATGAAAGTCTCTCCTAAGCTCAACCACACACAAAACAGAGCCCAGGCAAAATTGACAATGTTAGGCCTCATTTTAAGTAATTTATTGTGTTTTATAAATCAATTTATAAATGTTAATCAATACTGATAAACATTAATGTTATTGAATAATATTGTGGCATAATGTGGAGAACAGTCTTGAAAAATGGACTTCATATAATTTCTAATACAAAAGAACGCTTCTGTGTTCCTTTCTCTTAATGAGACACCTTCACTCTCAGATGGTGAGACCATGGCTGCTTTGAATGGGCTGGAATGTCAGTGGGAGCCTGAATCCAATGTTTTCCCAGGCAGTTGCAATTTCTGCTGTTGGTAGAACAGCTCACTGAGAGAATATATGGTGTTTTTCTCATCCTACCTTCTTTAAAAGTCTGAGGATTTCTAATGCCTGAGGCCATGGCTTGAATAAGGCTAAGATGAGGTAAAAGTACTTTCATTCTATATTAAGCTTCTACCTCCTAGCAGTTCCAAAAAAAAAAAAAACCAACAAAAAAACCTGACTTTTAAAGACAGGATTCACCCAGATGCGGACAGATCCAGAATCAGGTAATATCCAAGACTGTGTTATTCACAGATTGTCCAGTGAAAAAAAAATTCTCCTTACCAGAACAGGTTATAGAAATTTCAGTGCTTATTACAATCAGTTAAACACTGGACAATCTGCCACAACCTTTACTAAATTCTTGGTATGGTTGATTTTTCTATCCAAGGAGAAAAATGAAGTAATTAGTTATATTGTGGCTGAGCAGCCTCCTGAAAATATATACCTTTGTATAGAAACACAGTAATGGAGAAAAACATTGCAATATGAGCAGAGTAAACAGAAAAGCCTCCCTTGAGGAAAAGCAGCAGGGCCTGATGGTACAGAACACCTCTCATCTATGTCTCTTAACACTTTCAATTATCTACATGTGATGATCAGAAAGAAAAGTACTCAAGATATAATAAGCTCCTTTTAAACATATTTCCCCTCAATGAAATGGACAGTATTTCTTCATTGACTTTATGCTTGTAATTGTCTGACATTTTCCCAAGGTCAAAACAGAAAGGTTTACTGAACAGGGGCATTTTTTTCTATATTATTGCTTTTTACGTTACAGTGAATAAGCACTATCAGTAGGATTTCTTTTTATTCTAATATACTATTTCTTTGTAACATTCTAGTCATTTTTTTCCTTTCTATGCCCTTTTTGCCTTATCAGCTTCCTAGCATTTGAAATTCTACTTCTAGAACCAGAATTCATCAGTATCAGCTTCACAATCTTCTTGCATTATGCACATGAAATAAGTGGAAATGTATTAATGAATTTTAATAAAAAGTACATGGACTATGCCTAGAATGTACTCAGATATATTTCTTTTTTATGACTACTGATAGTCGGATTACTGTGTCAGCTGCTGTGACATCAATGATTTCAAGCCTCTCACCTGTCATGAACATCAAAGGGACACAAGAGAAAGGAATATGGCCTTCCTTTTGTGCATGTTTGATTGATATTTAGCCTCTGTAACATATGTACTGAAAAATTCCTCCTCTGATGAAATCGAAGAGGGAATTTTTTCTGTCTCCTATCCAGTAGCGTTTTTTGCCTTTCAGCCACAGTTCATGATTAACTTCCCAACACCTTTGTGAACATTCACTCAGGAACACAACATCCACATATTCAGCTGGACCTATTTATACAAAGGTATTTGCACAAAACCAGTAGCTCCTAATGACTAAATCTTATTTACCTCCTGCCTCAGAAGCAGCTCAATCACCAAGCAGCACAGAATAAAGCAGAAATGCATGTTGCAAATGACACAAGGGTTAAACAGCAAGTACAGGAGGAGTACAAACACTTCAGAACTGAAATGTGTTTGTATGAACCATCTAAGAGTGAGGAACTGCTGAATTATCTTGTGAGACTCATCAGTTTTCACTGACTTGTAAAACAAGGATTAAATTCCAAGCAAATGATTCATTAGCTCTGCATGCAATAATAGTGTCAGGGAGCAGAGGCAGAGAGCAAAGGGAGAATTCCCAGTAAAACCTACCCTTGCCTCTACTACCGCTGAAATGGAAGATCAGTGGAATGTTTGGGAGGTGTTTCGTACAGACTGAGTAAGCAGGATATAGATTTTGCATCTCTATTTCTGGGGTTTGATTTCTTAGATGTGCTCTGGCCTGTCGGTACTTGTAAGTGCATGGAAATATCTTAGAGGGGAATGTCCAGAGGATGGGGACAGACCCCTCAGTGGTGCCCAGAGACAAGACAGGGGCAATGGGTACAAACTGAAACACAGGAAGTTCCACCCGAATATGAGGAAAATCTTCTTTTCTTTGAGGGTGGCAAAGTGCTGGACAGGCTGCCCAATGGGGCTGTGGATTCTCCTTCTCTGGAGACATTCCAAACCTGCCTGGGTGTGATCTTTTGCAACTGCTCTGGTGACCCTGCTTTAGCAGGGCTTGGACTGGATGATCTCCAGGGGTTCCTTCCAACACCAGTCAGTCTGGGATCCTGTGAAAATGATAATAATAACTAGGATTTACAGCCTGCAGGTAAGATGGTGACATATTTAGAGTCACAAGTAGTTGTCCATCCGAATAATTACAACAATCCTCTCTCACTGATTTATGTATTTATTCTTCCCTGAAAAAGCATTGTTTCACGGTTTGTCCCAGAGGGACTGGAAAACTGTTCCCCTTGACAGAGTTTCCATCATCTTGTACATGCACTGCTCACACAAATCCAATCCTTCTGCAGTCTAGTAGAGAGTTTGGCAAGCTCAAAGCATCCTTTTTTCCCAGGTCACACCTGCCCATAGGAATCATTTATTATCTAAACAAGTAACAGGTTTGATAAAATGGTGCATTTGTTTAGACTGGCAGAAGACAAATGAAATAAAAAAAAATCCTCTGACTGGAAGATCCTTGCTCTTTTTTTCATTTTATTTGTGACTGTTATGAAAGCCAATGTTGCCTGAAATTCAGTGTGAGGAAAAGGTATGGATTTATGCTTTGTAAATGGGGTAAAAGACTGTTTCACTTTCAGAGAAGAAGGTATCCTACCTAAAGCTAAAACAGTAGTTAACCTTTAAAATGAAGAAGACTGTCCTGGAAAAGAGTTTTTTCACACAATAAGGAGAAGAGTTATGAGAAAGAGAAGGAAAAAGGTCTGTTTACAGTCTTTTTACCTAACCTTAAGGGCCAATTGAATTTATGGTCCTGTCCCTGTAGTTAATTGTACATGAAAAAAAACTAATGATTCTGGAACCTAAGAAACTCAAAAGTCTCTGAAACTTTCATCAGGGCTGGACTTTAGGGATTTGACTACACTTTATACTGCCTCAAAATCAACGTGAAAATCATGTTCTCTTCCACCTCTTTTTGTCCTGACTAAAAAGAAAAAGAATTGAACCATGTTTCTTGTGGAGATAAGGAAGAAATTTGAATCTGTGGATGTGTTTTAGTGCATAAATCAACACATGAAAATACAGTTTAGGAAGAATGAATCAGCATAAAAATCTGTTGGATAAAATAAAACAGAGCAGAGGATTCATAGATTCAATGCTGATGGATACTCCCAAATGAATCACAGGGGAAACAAACTGTTAAGATTCTTTATCATTATGTGCTACGACTCATAGTCTCAAAGTCTTTGAAATGCCTTTTATTACCATTTTTACAATTTCTGTTTCAGAACTACAAATTGATCTGTAGTACTGGGCAATGGAGACGTTTTAGAGACAAACTCTCACCGTGATAAACGATTTAAAATTTAAAGCGAGTGTTCTTACCTTAGTTCTCATTTGAAAAATGAGGCACAGTCAGACTAAGAGTTCTGGCAGTGCTGTGAGCAGCCATGACCTCCTTCTACCCTGTACCCAGAGCCAAACAATAAACTTTATGACCTGGATAGTGTGGCAGGAAATACGAGTCCTTAAAGCCTTTGGAAGATATTTGCTTGTTTGTTTCTGGGATGTCACTGATGCTCAGGACTGGCTTGTGCTCAGTGCCACAGAGATCAAATTGTTGTCTATTCAGAACAAAAGTTGATGTTACTCCTGACTGCCTGAAAGAGGGGAAAGGTACCCAAACTGTTGGCTTCAAACAAAATATATAATTTCAAATATATTCTCAAACAAGTACTGATCCGAAGCTGTATATAAAGTCCAGAGTTGTTCATTTTCCAGGAAGAATGTTGTATAAACTTAACCTTCTACAGAGGAGATTATTTGGCTCATTTTCTATTCAATTTATAAGTTTATCCTTCCAAAGTGGAGGCTTTTTGTCTCCAGTTTGATGCCAGCAGTGCTATTTACAGCACTGATGGATGACAGTTACTTAACCTGCACTTGAATTTATAAAGGCAGTTGTTTCTACCAACCCTCTGGGATGAGTCTGGCTTCACACAAGCATAAATCTCACAAACATATGCATAAATGCTGCCTTGATATTGTAACATATAACAACTGAACTATTGTCATCTGCAGCAGTTCAAATTGTTGAAAGCAGTACAATGTAAATCAAAATATTTCCTGAAAAATAATTTAGGGTTTTATTTGTTTGTTTATGGCTTAGTTCTCGGGGGAAGGTGCAGCTGATCTTCTAAATGTTCTCCTTCTAAGTAAGTGTTGTTTCACCAGTAGCAGGAAATGCTCAGATCTCTACAGGCACACAAAAAATAAAGCCAAAACTTCTTATTAAGCATTTAAAAATCTTTCTACCACAGCAAAGGATGCTTCTCTTTTAGGAAAACTATTTGTATTAATTCCAAACTAAATTTGGAGTATTAGTTCATTGAAAATGGTCCTGTTGTTCTTCTTTTTTCCAGTGGACAAAATTGCAAATATCTCTAAAGAAGCAGTGGAATTGCACTGGTGAGCTAAACATAGAAACAGGGCAAGAAAATTGTCAATATAATTCCAGATTATAAACACAGAGCTTCCTAATGCTCTTAACAAAATCAAAGCATCGGAGTTCAATTATTAATTTCTGCAATAGAAATAGTCAAGTGCTAAATTTGTTCTGTCAAATAAAAAAAGCCTATATTTATCTTACTTTATAGAATCCCAGAATCCCAGAATAGTTTGGGTTGGAAGAGACCTTTAACCAGTGCCATCCCCTGCCATGGGCAGGGACACCTTCCACTAGTCCAGCCTTGTTCCAAGCCCCATCCAACCTGGCCTTGGACACTTCCAGGGATCCAGGGGCAGCCACAGCTTCTCTGGGCACCCTGTGCCAGGGCCACCCCACCCTCACAGGGAAGAATTTCTTCCTAATATCTAATCTAAACTTACTCTCTGGCAGTTTGAAGCCATTCCCTGTGTCCTGGCACTCCAGTTCCTAGTTAATTGTCCCTCTCCAGTTCCCTGGAGCCCCTGTAGACCCTGGAAGTTGCTGAGAGGTCTCCACACAACCTTCTCTTCTCTGGGCTGAACATTCCCAGCTCTCCCAGCCCGGCTCCATATGGGAGGGGCTCCAGCCCCCTCAGCAACGTCATGGCCCCCTCTGGACTCATTCCAACATTCCCATGTCCTTCATATGCTGAGGACTTCAGGAGTGGATGCAGAGCTCCAGGTGAGGTTCCACCAGAGTGGAGTAGAGAGGGAGAATCCCCCTCTATGACGTGGTGGTCACAGTGCTTTGGATGAGCCCTGGGCTCCGTTGGTTTCTGGACTGGAATCACCCAGGGCCAGCTCAAGCGGATTTTTTCCTCACCAGCACCTCCAAGTCCTTCTCCCAGGGCTGCTTCCAGTCCCTTCTCTGCCCAACCTGTTGGGGTATCTGGGATTGCAGGACTTTGCACTTTACTTTGCTGAATCCATGAGATTCATACAGCCCCAGCTCTCCAACCCATCCAGGCCCTCTGACTTCTCTTTCAGTCCTCCCTGAATGACAGAGATGTAGAAATTACACAAGGTGGGGAAACAAACTTGGAAACAAAACCTTCGTGTCTCTGGGAATCGAGTAAAACTGGGTAGGTCAGCTGGCAATGCTGTAATATTGTAATACATCCACTGGAGAGTTACACACTTGGTATGCCACTAGACCTATTCTGATACTCAGGCTACATTAAAAATTCTGAGGAAGATACTTAACCCCTCTCCAGAGTCTAAATATGAGCTTTTTAAAGAAGCTGTAAATAGAATGAAGCTCTACATATTTGCTATTGTAAAATATATTTATTGTAAATGCATTACTATAAAATTTCTGTGCCTCTGAATTAATCTCATTATCACTCCCAGCACCTTTGTAGAAGAGGTCTTAAAGTGAAAAATAAGTGATTTTGGAAAATTTCAAATGGGATATAAACAGCAGAGGGAGATAAAATAACATTAATAATGCCATGTAATTATTCTCTGCACTGTAGGTTTTAGTTGTACTATCACAAGTCCTGACACAGAGTGTGAGGGACTGAGACTTTATGCACTCAGCAGAGGCCGACAAGAACTGCAAACCAGGGGCACATTTTACAGCCAAGAGAAGCAATACATGACACATCCTCCCAAACATTTAGCTATGGGCAGGGTTACTCTGCCTTTCTCTTCCATTTTTCTTCATGGAACTTGAGAGTTAACACTATTTGTGAGCAGCGTAACATATGCAGGCCAGCTGAAATAAAGAAGAGGCACAGTAATTTAATTAAAATCACCATAAAGATTATTACTTCTCTTCTAGGTATGTTTCAGTTTGATTAGCCAGTAATTTCAGATTATTAGCCACAGTATAGCAACTGTGCTTCAGACCACATTGCAGGTTTTTCCTGGGAAGCTTGCATAGGAAGAGACAGAATGAAACATGGCAATGCAGATCTAGAAATAAAGCCAAGATTAAGTGGTTTCCCAATCCATATGCCCGACAAATGTGATGGCGTTTTTCTCCAACTGCCTTGTGTAAGGAACAATGCTGAGCAATTACCAGGGATTCAGTTTTGGCCAGAATAAAGTTAACATTTGCTCTTAATGTCTCGGCCAAGATGGGTTTTGTTTGCTTGTAGCGCATGCCAGCTCTGCAGTGCTGCCAGGGAAAAACACCAGTGCACCTGTCCAGAGTGTCTTGCTTTTTCTGAATCAAGATTAAATCTTAAATATAGTCCAGTATTTTATGAGTAATAAGAATATGTTCCATTAAATGAATGGTGTGATGTCATTTGTATCATATTTATGGGCAATGGCAGTGCACAAGACAAATCTGCTGACACAGGGTCCTGTGAGCAGCTACCAAGCCTTGCCCTTTGAACCACCAGCTTGAATACAGTTCAAGGTGCAACAAAACAGGCATTTTTGCCATCTGCTTTTTGGCAGTGACCAGCGTGAAGGGACCCCCAACTTCAGTCCGTGGGGGAAATATATATATATATATCAACATACTGCAGGAGCTAGCTAATTAGCATATTCATAATAAGTCTCACTGAAAACAAGGCAGAAACTACAGAATGCCAGGCTTTGCTTTCCTGTCTCACAGCATGTAAGCAGCGAGCAAAAGAGACAGGATGGTTGAAACTTTCCTTTCACCAAGATAAAAGCTCACTTTGTGCTGCTGGGACATTGAGCTGCACACAGCTGTCCTGTATGAGTGAGAAACCCACAGCAACCAAGGTGTGAAGATACATTTCATGTTCTCTGAGCTGGACCAAGGCTGGTACAGCCTGTACTGATTCTTGATATGTTTCACAAAGCTCAGAGAGTTGCTGTGACACATTTGTTGAACAACTTCCCCTTGACCCCAGGACCAGGTGAAATCAGGTCAAAGAGTAGAAAATTAGTGACTATCCGAACAGCAAAGAAACAGAAATTTCCATGACACAAGACTCCTTGCTATGCTTTTCTTGTAAGAAGTAGTTCACACACAAACAAAGCCACAACCTCACAACCTCCCTATCCCCCCACACCATCACTGTCAGGCAGGAAGAGGCAGAGGTAGATATTCCTCTGATTTTTGTATCTCAAATTTGAGGAATATCTCTCCTTTTGATTTTCTGGCAGGAGCCCAAACACTGTGTCATCAGCTTCAGACAACTGCTCAGACACACAGAATAGAAGTACCCTTTTCATTACTCTGCTTTCTGCTCATCCTAAACCTGACATTCCTGTGTGGTTGAGGTTGAGTTTTAACTCCATTTTGCTACAGGGTGACCTCAGACTGATGATAATTCTTCCTCTCCCACAAGGCCCATAGGCATACAAGCACAGGGGTGCAATTCAGCAAAAGTGGTCTCACCCCACTGAAACCACAGCAGAAAAAGTAGAAAAGCAGGTTTCCAGAAGAAATTAATAACTTCCACAAGAACACTGGCTTAATCTGATGAGCTCCTGGAAGTGAGATATGTTACATGGAGCCCATAAGCTGTTGCCTCTGGGGACAATCCTGAGCCCCCCCCCCCCCCCCCTTTTTTTTTTTTTTTTTCCAAGGAAATTAAAGCACAAGGAAAATACAGGGATATCATGCTCTGAATCTGGGTAAGACCCAAATGCCCTTGATATGTAGAATTAGGAAGCAGTCTTGGATCCAAGAATTCTGACATAGTCAGGAATTGCTGCACCCTTTGAAGAGAAACTTGACCCAGCAGCAGCTGCACAGATAAGAACAAACGCTTTCTTCACCTCTTTAACCTAAATAAGCACATGGAATTCGCTGCCAAATAGGGACTATTTAAATGCTAATTGGGACAGCAGGTGATTTCATTTCCTCTCTGATTTTTCCTTGAAACAGAAATAAAAAGAGTTGCAGCAATCCAAGCCTTTTTTGTTATTAGAATGGTTTATTTTGTTGTAACTCTAGTTCTATGTGGCATCTTGTGATAACTAAGGAAATTTCTGAAACTGAAGGAAATGACAGGAAAAAAATCCTCCACATCACATTAAAATTAATTTACAAAGTTAAAAGGTGAAAGTATTTAAAGTTACTATAAATAAAATACTTTTCACTTGCACTGCAATTTTTAATCTATTCACTGGTTAATAGTTTAGAACAACTTGGCTTATGTGAAAATAACAAAAATATAAAATATGAACCATGCAAACTTCAGTTTCCTAGTGGAAGTTTTTTTAGCTTTCTGCATGCACAAATTTCACTTTTACAACTCATAAAGAAAGAAAATTGTTTCATCAAATAATTGAAGACTTAACTGCAGTCTGATACAATCTTCTCCTTTGTCACAGAAACTCTGTAGCCAAAGAAATCATCCGGAAGTGGAAAACTTCTGTTCTATGGAGCAGCTCAGCAGAGTCCTTCATGCTGGAATTCAATCTATCAATATCCACCTACAGCCCCAATAAATGATGCAGGTTTGTGTATCTCACCACAGAAAAAGTGATTACAGTCATTTGGCTGAATGTAATAGACTTGATTTGCAAAGGGTTTGTTTTTCTGGTACCCTATCAAGTTAGAAAGGATCCTACAGACATTTCCTCAACTTGCTCCTTTTAAAAATTCTTATTATTGAGTAGAATAATAGAAAGAATATTCATAAAATACCCAGACAATATTAAGCTGAGGGTCCTGGCAAGTAATTTGGAAAGTTTAGAGAAATCAGAGAAGTGGTTGAAAATTGAGAATATGGCACTTGATGAAAGGTAAAGTACTGTACTAAAAAAACAGAGAAAATACCACAAAATGTGGGGGTCAGCTTTTTTCCCAGGCAATTAGTAATAGGATAAGGGGAAACAGCCTCAGGTTGTGTCAGGGGATGTCCAGGTTATATTTTTACTACAATAAAGGCATTGGAACAGGCTGCCCAGGACAGTGGTGGTCACAATCCCTGGAAGCGTTGAAAAAATGATTTGATACGGTGCTAAGAGATGTGGTTTACTGGGTATGATGGGATTCGGTCAAAGGTTAGATTCAGTCATCTTGGAGGTCTTCTCCATTATATATTTTATGAAAATAAATAATTAAGCAAGTAGAAATCAGGGAAAATACAGCACATTTCCAAAAAGTCTACCTAATTATTTTTGGTAATCCTCTGCAATCCCTAAAAATTCTAACATACAACAAGAAGGTTTTATGTGTGACAACAAAATAACAATGTCACTTTCCAGAGGGCTGCTAAGATCCCAATCATAACCCCCAAAGAGAGAAAAATAAATTTAAAATTAAATTAAAATAAAATAAAATAAAATAAAATAAAATAAAATAAAATAAAATAAAATAAAATAAAATAAAATAAAATAAAATAATTGTTTAAATTATTTTAAAAATAGCATGCAGATAAAAGAAGGTACTAGAAATTCCTTAGTAGAAAAGGTTGCACCATTGGATTTTACTGGAGAACACAAGACATCCAACAATAATAATATGAAATGTTATTCAGAAACAGGAGATGAACAATTGCTCACTTAGGAAAAATTAACTTTATTTGGGGCAAAGAAGGCTGAACAAGAGCTGTGTCCCAGTGTCACATTTCTGCCAACGCAGAACTGAAAATCTGAGTAAAGCACTGGTGCTGACTGAGCTGCCACCTTCTCCTGTTTCCTACTTCCACTGCAAGCATTTGCCAGCACTGACAGATTTTCCATAAAATCACAACATTGTAGGCACCTTCAGGGCCTGTATGTGCTTTAGCATAGGAAAGTCTTGGTCTGCTGCTGAGTCCCAATACACAAATTAATAATATTCACAGATATTGTGCTATCCCAATTCAACAGTTCCTGAAAAGTAGAGGAACACCATCACCCAGGAAAATAAAGAACTGTCAGCAAAAGAATTGGGTTTAATTATATTTTATGCAAGGCAGGTTTGCTACAAGTTGATACAAGAATATGAAATAAAAGAAATTACGAAGTGCTAATTATAATTGCTGTGTTTCATAAAGGATCAGTCACGTAGTGGATGCCACAGTATGCAAAGGGAATTATTCTGAAATGCCAGAGTGGAGCTGTAGTCTAGAGCTGCAGTCAAGAATGTAATTTTCAGTGAAAATGTCAAATTTGCAGTAGAAGCTGCCTGCTTCAGTATTTCAGTAGACTTACCATGCTTAGATAAAATTGTTTTTTTAAGTGATATTAAAATTATTTCAAGATTATTTCTTAATTAACTATAATTTTATTTAGGCTGATCTTTCACTACAGCTGACACATTTTGACTCAGAGACACCAAGGAGATGTCATTTTAATTACAGAGAAGTTGGGCAATTGAAAGTAATATAATGTAAATTTTAATCCTCATGGGATTAAAAAGAAGAAGAAACACAGATATGTGTACCTTTTTATTACTATTAAGACTCTAGGCTTATTTGAATCAGTTCAGTTATTATTAAGATTCTGAGTTATCATTTCATCTCACACCCAAGAAGAGGAGGGAAAAAAATTATGTATATTCACACAAACAGCAGTGCTGATAAGGGAATTTCTATTAGAAACAATGGAATTTTTGTGTTTGACGTCACAGGAATTGGAGCAGTCAGTCCAGTCCATGACAGCAGGGACAGGTGTCCTTCCTGCATGGCCTTGCTCTTGCAAAACAAACAGATACTACTGTGTGTGAGGAAAATTAATCCACAAACACCAGAGGTTTATGTCTAAAAAGGAGACAGAGGAGTCCTGTCACTTTATTCGAATAAAGGGAGAGGCCATGGGGCATTTCCCCTGGGGTCTCTCAGATTTTGGAGGACGTAGCCTCCTTTTTACCCTGATTCCCAGCTGCATGTCCCTCTCTCTTTCCCCATTGGCTGAGGTATTTGAGAGGCACAGACTTTCCAAAATGCCTAATACCTGAGACCCCCCACAAAGGCATAATCCCCCCCCCCCCCCCCCCATTGTCCTTCCCTTGCATCACTCAGTGGAATTCCTTTTGGAATTTATAGATCTTCTCAATGTTCCTCTCATTTCTCCATACTCAATTTTATGTATCTGCAGACCTTTGGTTTCTTTGTAAATGCAAATTTCCCTCATTCCATTCATTAATCAGTGGAATCCTCCCCATTGTTTCCTTTATCTCTTACTGCTGATTTTATCTACTGGCAAGACCCACAGCTCTGTTTGTGAAGACAAATTCCTTATTCCTTTCATCTGGGATTTGAGGGAAACCTCACATCAAAACTCAATTTGCATGAAGTCTTTTCCTCTTTCAGCTCTCACTTGGGTTATGTTGTTGCATCTTCTACCGCATTATTCAGTGACTGCTTGAAGCATGCAAAATGCCAAATTTGTTTACATCACTGCTGCAGACTAAAGTGCTCTGTGGCAGCTCACTGGAATCAAACACCTCCTGAAAAAGCCTTATTATAAACCTCGTAAGGATTAATCCTTATAAAGGATTATTTCGGGTGAAGGCGCTGAGAACAGGTGACTCTTTAGAAGCTGATGTACTCAGCGGGAAGGAAAACAGAAGGAAAAATGTCTCTTTCAAACTGGAGAGTTTTTTTATCAGGAAACAGCAATTCCAGGCTTTCCGTAGACCTTTTATCAACTGCATTTGTAGTGTTTTGCAGTCAGGAATTCAGCTGTGTCTGTAACTTGGGAGTGGTCACTGCCCTGGCAGCTGCACGTGGAGGGACATACAGCTCTTCCAGGGGAGACACTGACACAGCTGGAATATGCTGCCAAGAGAGAACAAAAGTGGAGCATGGATAAACAGCAGCAAACCCCAGGTGAGGGGCAGAGCCTTCCCAGAGCTCTGCTCTCAGTGGCAGAGCTCTTTGGGATTGCTGAGTGGCTGTGATCCCTAACAGGATTCCTGTCACGCTGGAAGCAGAGGGGATTGATCTTCCATTAAACATTTACAAGGCTTATGAGTGAGCTGTACAAGAGGAAATGTGAAAGCACCAGAGATGTGCTGGAAATTCCAGGTACACCCTGCCTTAGATCTCTGATGATAACATCTTGGGAAAGTGGAACTGAAATGCTGTTTCAAGATTCTATTTACCTTAAATGATCTTCAGACTTTTTTTATTGAAATATTTTTTCTACTGTATTTGTTCAGCTAACAACTGGAATGCAAATGGTTTTGTGTAGTGGACAAGACCTGGCATCTCCATTTGAGCTCTGATCTCGTTTCACGGGGAACTAATCCTACTCTCTGTAGGCATTTTATGCCCTTACACATTTACACTGTATCAGAATAAACATTTTCTAACAAGTATTCCAGGACACAAACTACATGAGTAATCAGTATGTACCTGACCTTATGTTGTTTGGGAAGCAGCTTTAGGGATTTTAAGAACAAAATGTGTTTTAGGAGTCTCATATGGCCATTGCCAATTGCACTTGTTTAAACATAGAGAACAACCTCTTCCAGCCTCAGTTTTCCCAGATGGAAAAAGATAAAGTATTGAGACAGTTATGGAAGTCATAATATCTGTATCTGTAAAATATCATTAAAAGCACAATAGGATGGGCCTTTAAATTACTTTTCTAGCATTACATTCTTTCTGCAATAATAACTTTAAATGGGGATGCCCTTTGATCTCTTTACCATAGAGGGTCCATTTCCCTTGTGATTTTAAAGGACTTTATTTCACTTGCATGCAGAAGAGGAACCTCCCTAGCTCCAAGAAGTCACTGCTGACCCTCAAAGTCATTGTTTCCGTTCTCCTTGAGATGCTGTAGTGGTAATTATCTGCATTTCTGTGCAGATGGACTTGGGCCTCTGAGCTGCACTCTGACAATGAGACAGGAATATGGCCCTGACAGCAAAAGCTCTCAGCAAGGTAATAACCATGGCATCATAGGATGATCTAAGCCATTTATTAATAACTACTCAAAAATGTGCCAATAATCAAAGTTGACCAGATGTAAGAATATTTAGTCTTACAGGCAAGTAGGCCATATCACTTCCATATTCCTTGAACATTTTTGGGAAGGTTCATATGGGAATGGATGGATGGATGAGTTTATTTAAACATCTCACACCAAGCTATCAGTCAGACTGCTGACAACAGCAAAAGTATGTTACTCCCAGCGTCAGAGTTGAGGTTAGGGGCATGCCTGACATTGCTGTATTTTTATAATTATGTACACTCTCATTTTAAACTGCAGCCAGAGCTGTCATAGCTAAATTGTCCAGAACAAAAGTGAATCCTTCAGGAAGAAGGCACAAGACACGTGGAATACGAAGAGAGCAGAAAATCCCTTTGCCTGCTAGAGCCCTTCTGGTTTCTACCTGCCCTCTACTGCAACAGGTCTTTGATCTCAAAGCAAGCATAACTGATTGGCACTTTGTTTGTTGGCAAAACACACCCATAAGTGGAACAGTTCTGTGAAAAATTTACTGATACGATAAGAAAAAAATGTTGGATATTTTAGGGTTTTTAACTCCTCTTTCTATGTCATACAAATATGAGTAATGACAAAAATCAGAAGCACGACAGACTTGTGGCAACGGACCATAAAACAATAAACTTGCTATTACCTAGGGGGGATTAGTTTGCCCATTTCTTACCTTAATCAAGATAAATCAAAGAGTAGAAACTTTCTATGGAAATTCACTCCTCTGGAAATCCTAAGCATTTAAAATATGCCAAACAGAATGATTAAAATTAAAGATAGTGTAACTTTAATTTAAGGTAGAATCTGGTCTTCTAAATTCAGCATCTGCTTCAGTATGGAGTAAATATGCAAAGTGTGGGTAATTCTCTTTCCCCTTTCCATCTCCCACCTGGCTTGATAAAAGACAATCAAAAATAGGTATAAAAAATTGTAAATGCTCACCTTTGTTTTAATCTATACCCAGACATTTGAATACCTAACTTCTCCCTAAGGCATCTTTACAAGGATGAACCATCAAAATCCCTTCAATAGCTCCAATAAAGCAGTATTCTTGATAATACGAGTCTGGAAGCACTACTAATGAAGTAAACAATGCTTAGTTCAGAAACGGCAGGGGAATGAGGAGTGAAGAAAGTTAATGAGGCAGAAGTTGATGTTTATACCAACATCAAAGAAAGGCAACTTTCTGCGCTTATCAAGTGTCTAATAAACATACTCAGGACACTGATGTTGTGTAAGAATATTTTGAGCCTTGGGATTCCAGCCCCTCTGATACTGTTGGGAAGCAGTTGTGACACTGAATAATGATATGCAAATGCAAAGTTACCCAACACTGATGAAAAACTAGCAGCTGAAATGCTCTCATCCTGAACATCCTGGACACAGTCACTAAAAAAAAAAAAATAATTTAAAAGGGCTTATTTGTTAATTTGTAGTAGGTACAAATAAGTGCATATCTATTTTTGGGGTTTATGTAGCATGTGTAAGAGATGTTATTTAATGATACACTAAAATACCCACACTGAGGACAAATAATGCCATTAGTGAGCTCTGCTGACAATCCTACTGCTCTGTAAGTAAATTAAAAACAAGCTCTGTCAGAAAAGCTAACAGTCCCAAGAGATAAGAGCATCTTGTTTACTATATTTAGAGATTTTAACAGCAAAGAGAAGTTTGTAGATGCAAATTATTTGTCATATTAATTACCAGTATTAAAACAGTAAAATGGACCCTAGGTTTTGTGACATCTAATCTAAGTCTGCTCTGTGAGAGCTCAATACAAAGCCCACTGAAGTAAATGGAGAGACAGAAAAAAAAATCCAAGCCATAAAAATTTTAACCAGTATTTTTAGCCATTAGTTCTTAAAACTGATTTAAAGCTATGTATTTGAGTAAACTATTCACAATCAATGTCTGATCAGTTTGAATTCTTTTTGTTCACAACATGTCCAGTGGCAGGTTATTTTTGTAGCTTATTCAGTGCTTGAATTCAGGGAGAATATTTCCCCTATATTTTGAACTGGGGATAATTCATTGTATCTACTTGACACCACAGCCAGAGTGGCAGTTAACTGGGATCACTGCATGAATCCCCTTTGATTGGATTAATGTAAGTGGGATAAGCAAGCAGATGTATAGATGAGCTGAACCACATGGGAAACGTGCTCATCTTTCCACTTCAATCCGTTTCTGTGGCTTCAGAGAGAAAATAATTTAAATTGATATACTTCTTTTCTGGAACTGTGAAAAGAAATGGATATTAATTTTTACCTGATATACACACAAAAATGAAGTAGTTCAATTAAAAAAAAATAAAAATTACAGCATCTGAAACCATTAAAGGAGATGATACCAGAACCTTCTCATTGCACACTATGAACCTGGAAAGATTCCTTATGCATTTGGCATAAAATCATTCTGGAAGGATTGGATCAATAGAAAGTTACTAAGGCCAGAAATCCAGATGGTGTTGGTTTCAGCCAGCTAAAATTAGCTTCACTGAGTTTGGCTCACTTGTCTATTCCTGTTGATCTATGAGAATTTATGGAGAACTGGACAAGAGCCAAAGTCACACCCCATTTATTACTGGATGTGACTCCCGTTTTTCCTGTTAGAGGAGAGTATAGTAGATGATCTTTTCTTCATGTGAAGTACATAAGAAATTCAATTTTAACCAACAGCTCGTTTTTCTGTGATGAAAATTATGTACCTGTTTATTAATCAATTTTCAGAACACAAATGTTAAATTTTTACATCATCAACCAAAACCTCAGATGATTTAAAAAAATAAGTAACGACTTTTTATTTAACCTCTGGATATGTCAGCCTTGTTGGTTTCAGACATGATTTGTTCTTTGCTATTTCAGCAGTGTCCCAGTACCTTAAGCTACATCATTAACAAGGTTTATTAAATAAAATTAAGACACGACAGTGAGTTGCAACTGAAATTTATTCTATTAATAATAAAATAAGCACTGGTATGTAAAATATTTTTCTAATTTTACAAATATTTGGTCACTACCACAAAGGGATAAAATATGCATCTACAAGATATGTAAATGATGGGAAATTGTCTCTTAAAAAATGGTTGATGGTGTTAAATAAAACAAATTCTCATATGAAAGTGCCCTTATCATAAATTAATCCAAGGAGAAGCAATTATTGCTCACTGACTACTGGTATACCACACAATTTGTAAGGCCTCTAGCAAGCAAGTTGAAAGTACGTTTGAAGTACAGTGAACATGGGTTTTACCTTACACATCTATATTTAGTTCCAGCTGTATCAGGTCAGAATCAAAGGCAAAAAGGCAGAACTAGAAATGCTCAAATTTCCAAGTGCAGGAATGTTGAAAAGGAAAGGTCATTGCCAGTTAATCTGGACGTTTCTTCCTTGCAATCTGAACTGTGGGTTGTTGGAAGGATTTCTCAGTACTACTCACACAGTACCATAAGCAGATAAAAGTGAGAAGACTTTGGTCAAAATGTCCTCTGGAAGCTCCCTGACAATGAGCAAACCTTACTTTTACTGGTAGAAAAAAACTAACCAGAAAAAGTAAGACTCTGTCACCTTTGCCTATTTCCATTTTGTATGGCGCAACCAATTTTTATATACACAGAGCATCACACGAGTTTTGGTTTGAAGGAAGGACTTACAAAGTTGTTGACTTGTAATTTCTGAGTTAAAGATGTCCAACAATTTCTGAGTGGTAAAGGAGAGGCACATCCAATTCCATGTAAAATGGATAAAATTGTACCAGACATATTTTGAATTTGAGAAGGGAAAAAAGAAAACCCTTCAAACTGCCATTAGTCTAAATGCATCAGTTATATTAGTGCCAAATTGCAAAGCTGAGGTAACTTGTAGGTCATAGTAAAGTTCACTTGATTGTGTCTACCTCACATCACAATTTTATTACCTGCATGTTCTGTGCGTACATCTATTTCATTATTCTGTAAATTCAACTATCGAGTAAATACAAAATTCAGGATGACTTTAATGTAGCAAAAATCTGTTGGTGTAGGCAATTCTTTCAGCAGGTATCTGAAATTATCAATAACCTTCATGTCTGCTATTAAAGTTAGAAAATCAAGCCCTGTCCTTTGTCAGTAGATCTGCCCACAAAAATATTTTAAATTTACTAAGTATTTCAGACCTTGTGCAGAGACTACATAGAGGACTGAAGAAGATACACATAACTAGGGTTGTTTGAAACTGAAATGAAAGACGCATCATTCTTTGCCTTCAGCATTTTATTATTTATATTATTTTGCTCTGTGGTAGAAAGTGGCTACAGATAAATTTCTAGAACTGTGCCTCTTGCAGTACATCCCTCTACATTCCCTGAGTGCAGTGGTGACACATGGCAGCAAACATCACCCTCTGTTACACTTCAGTGGAACTTTTGTCCTTTCTCCCCAGTGCCCAATTTACAGCGGAAAGCAGTGAAGAGCATCCGCCTTCCTCCAAGTGCTCTGAGTGTCATTTCCCTGTTTCTGTGCTTGATAGCTTCCCTGTGAGGAGGCACAAGATATTTCCATCTTCTTTCATGTGCATTTTCCTGCTATTTCATTATCTTCTGCTAAATAGCTTTGCAGCAAATACTTAAATGCATTGTCTGGGATAACAACGGCGACACAGCTGAGAATGTGCTGAGATTGCTGTATAAGCAGCAACTGTGTCATTGCTTCAATGTGAGCTCGTCCTCCCCCAGGTTTGTTTTTGCTCTCTTTGTCTATCTTGTCACCACACTTCTAGTTTGGCAGAAAACCTGTGTTTTATTTTCTGCATTTCTGAAATACTTGTGCCTTCATGGAGACATTGAAGAGTTTCCTTGCTCTCTCTCACCATTAGGACTCGAGAGTTCCTCAGTTCCCACTTGCCTCAGCATTGCGGCAATTGCACACATACTTCTGACTAAAATTGACTGTTCTCCTCAGGTAAAAGGCTTGGATTTATCAAGTAAGGAAATTTACTTTAAACCCTCATGCCTTTTATCACCCCACAAGAACTGGCACAAAGATTACTCACAATAGCCAATTCTCAGCCCTTCTCAGGAGCTGATCTCCAGAGGCAGAAGGAAGGTCTCATCTCCAAAGCAATTCCACCTTTTTCATGTAGGGTGATAATGCTACTCAGGTTTTCTTTACGTGAAAGTCATACTTTTCTCTATTTGCTCTCAGTCAGCTTTCATGGCAAGGAATTACTTTTTTCATTATAATCACAAGCTTTTCTTCATAAGATATTGCAGAGCTCAGAGATGACTTTGAGCGTGTCCTTCCCCCATTTCCCCATCAGTTGGCATAGAGACACAACAGCTGCTACAAATCACAGGAAAGATGCTCAATGGGTACATTTTAGAGAAAAGTTCCTGCTAAAGAAATCAGTAAATTTGCAATCACAGCCCTTGTCCTTGAGTGGCTGTAGCTAAGGAAAAATATATTTTGGAAGTGCATATGTAAGGTATGAGCAAGTTTGTGTTGAGAAACGAGCTGGGATGGGCCTGGAGCATTTACATCCTGTGCACAAGGTGATTCTTGGCTCCATGGTCAGAGATGGAGCCCGCACAGGTCGGATCACGCAGATCCAGTGACACCAAGGTGCAGCTGGAGATGCTGCCCCAGATCTGAACTCTTCTGGCCTCCTGTGCCAATACGACTCTCACACAAATATGTGAGTGTTTAGAGCTAAGTCCATCATGTGCAGCTGTAATATTCACACTTTCTAGGACAGCCACATGCCGGAAATCAAGAGGTGACAGTACAATGAATTAATCTGTAATGTCTATGCAGTCCTGCATGCCAGAATCAGAACCAAGCCCCCTCTCCTCCTCCTATCATGCTCAGGAGTACATGGAGATAGGCCAAAGTACACTGCCAAAGCTGTGAGTGCTTTTCTGGATTGCTTTGGATTTAAGGATGGTATTTTTCCAGATAATTGCCTTATCAGACCATGTAGCTTCCTTATCAGACCTAACATGATTTGTAACAGCCCTGTGTTCACTTCTTTTGAAGATCAGTGTTCCTACATCCCCTGGGGCCCATTTGGAAATTCCCAGTGAAATTTTAGGACCAATTATCTTCATTCTTTTTACTTGTAGGTTGTATTTTAGGGATTCTTCCCCCCCTGGAAATCCTGCATTTCAGACTCACTATTTCCTGATTTGTATTAACAACATCGAACAGGTCTAATAGATCTTTTCCCCAAGTCCATTCCTTTCCCTGGTAGCAGATATTTCTTAAAAAAAGTGGTTTATGGATCGTTTGGAATTCCAGCCAAGAATTAACAAATCTTCAAAAATTAAACTGAAATTCTCAATTATTGTGTTTTCAAAATGAGGCAGGTGATTCTCTTTAAAATTAATAATACACCTTTAAGTGGTGGTGTGCTTGTATTTGATCCTGGATGTTCCCATTTTCTGCTTAGAACACATATTTTACAGATGAACAGCATTCCCATTAAAATGAGGGTTTCAATGGAAATGCTGACACACTGAAGCAGAAAAGCTGGTGCGTTTGAAATTATGCAGGATATGTCAGGTGGGATATATTCTTTCATAAAAATTGTATTCTTATAATTATGTCACTCTCCTTCTGCAGTGTTGAGGTGCTGACAGGTTTAATACGTTTTTTGGAAATGTTATACCAGACACCAGGAAGAATGTTTCCAAGTTCAGTTACTACGAAATCACTGGTATTGAATGAGAAAACCCCTCAACACAAATGTGTGCATCAGTCCTGACCTTCCTCCCACATCCTTAACTGCTTTTATTTCTATCTGGAAAATCAATTTTGTATTTGTGACATGAGCACCTCACACTTTATAAAACGTAGGCTATTAGTAAGGGAAGTGACCATGATGATTCAGGGGACCACTGGCAGACACAGACGTGGACTCAAGTGTACTGTATCTGTCTGAAATTCCCTCCTAGCAGGGGCTTATTTTTTCCCATAGGTCATAAAAGTTAGCATGGTGACAGTGCCACTATCAATAGACTTTAATTTGTCTTTCACTCCTAGAGTTATGCACATGGACTGTACATACACATATTCCTGGTACATTATAGTCATAGATAATGATGGAGGGCAGAGTCAACTAAATAACTCTTTCCAAAAAGGATTTTTTCTCTCATTCTCCTTTGTTTACTTCTTCTTAACACCACTAGCGCTGGGAAGAGCGTCTGATAATTCCGCCATTGCTAATGCCAATTTAAAAATAAAAAATGTAAACGGGAAAAATGTGTTTCAAGGTTAGAGAACACAAATATGCCCTGCATGTTTGGAGAGCATGGTTGGCGAGATGTTGGGGGAGTATTTTACTGGTAACTCTGAGGTTTCCATAATGTCTGTGGGGGAAAACAGGACTGGTGTTTTTGTAACACTGAACACAAATAGCACAAGTTCAGTGTGGAAACCCTGATCAAACCAGACAGCTGAATCTATCAGATCCTAATCCCCCATATATCCAAGAGAAGGGAGGTGGTTTCTACCCGCATTAAACTCAATACCAATGCTAACAAGTTTTGCAGTAAGCTAAAAAGGACTCAAAGTAGTAAAAGTGTTCAGAAAAGCACTTTAAAGTACTTGTACTGAGAGATGAAGGCTACTGCAGAGTGGGCTGGGGGCTCTGTGCCATAGGTGCCTGTGTGTGCACACGTATGCACAGCTCATGTTCAGCCAGGGCTGTGGCACAGCTGTAACAAAGGGAAAAATCATCCCAGCATTATTCTACATTAGTTTTCATTTCATATAGAACGGCTGCTTTCAGAAACCTTCAAATATTTGAAACATTCTGAAAGAGAGCTCAAGTCACTGTAACTCTTCAGAGAAACAGAAATCCTTTAGATATCTGCTATGATCTCAAAAAAAAATTATTTTTAGTAACATTGCTGGGCTCATGTGAAGTGTAGGTTTCAGAGATACTCAAGGTTCTGACCTGTTTTTATGCTTGTTGCCGATCAATCAGAGCTTGAATAACTTCTGCTACTGTGCAAAAGCTCAAACTGAACTTGTGGGAGTAGCAGGGAGAGGAGGTGAGCTGAGGAGTTCACTAATGAAGGCTAAGAAATGACAAGAACTCAGTGTTTGGACAGCAACACAATTTTTCCCCATCTAATTGGTCTTTTCCTTTTCTGCAAGTTTGCATCTCCAGATAAGGTTATAGAGAAGGAGAAATAATCCTATTAAATAAAAATACTGATTTAAATTTATACACATAACTTCCTAGAAGACTTACTAATATAATTATAATAATGAATAAGCATATATTTTCCTCTTCAATGTCTTCTGCACATTGCATTCTAATCCTCACAGTGCTTGAATGACTTACTTTAGACAGCAGCACTCAACTGGTACCTGTTATAATTTATATACATTTCCTCACTGCTCCTGCTTACTTACACGTATGGAAGGAGTGAAAATTTCATCAAAAATAGAGTTTACAAAGTAACTCATCCCACAGAGCTCGTTTGCTGGGTGAACCATCAGCAGGGCCTGTTTCTTCCCACCCTGCTCTCCTAAGGACCAATTAGGCAACAGAAATACTAATGAATACTTGCTTTGTGCCTAGAAGTATGTTTTGATTCTGATCTCCTTGAAACGAAGGACGTTCTTCATGCACAGGTGTAAAACTGACCCGATTAGCATGGCTGTGAGATGATGGAACACCTCTCCTATGAGAAAAAGCTGGGAGAGTTGGGATTGTGCAGCCTGGAGGAAAGAAGACTCTGGGACAAAGCTACTGAGGCCTTTTTGCACCTAACAGGGCTCCAAGAGAGCTTTGGACAAGGGCCTTGACTGACAGCACAAGGGGGAGCAGCTGTGAGCTGGAAGAGGCAGTTTTAGATTAGATGTTAGGATGAAATTCTTCCCTGTGAGCATAGGGAGGCCCTGGCACAGGGTGCCCAGAGAAGCTGTAGCTGCCCCTGAATCCCTGAAAGTGTCCAAGGTCAGGCTGGATGGGGCTTCGAGCAACCTGGGACATTGGGAAGTGTCCCTGCCCATGGCAAGAGGTAGCACTGGATGTGCTTCGAGGTCTCTTCCAACCTAAACCATTCCATGATTCCATGATATTGCAAAGCACATACTTATAGTTATGAGATAAGTATTGCAGGAATGGCCACAAGTCTCTACAAGATTTAATCAAATGCCCAAGTCAGCCACTCTTCCATCTGACACAGCGTGCCATGTTCTGATGGACCAGTGCCGCCCGTGTTCCTGCAGCATCCCTCTAATGGAGCCGCTCAGGCGGCGCTTCACACAGCACCTACGCAAACACGGACCTAACCCTGCAGATGGACTCACGCAGCCACTGACACACTCTGAGGCGTCCCTGGGGAAAAAGGGACGGGAGGGGCCATCTGACCTAGGATTCCAAGATATTTATTATGCCGAATAGAGCAGCACCCAAACGGCCTCAGGTGGAAGAAACAGCGGGGTTTTGTCCCGAGGCGTTGAGGGGCGGGCAGAGCATCATTGACCAATAGTCTGAGGCTGGGGGTGGAGACAGGATTGATTGACATAAGCAGGGACCAATGGGAGAGGGAAAGGAAAGGGGCAGGGAAAGGGTCAGGAGCCAATGGGATACTGAAGGAAAGGAGAGCAATGGGGCCCGGTTCGGTGGGGGCAGAGTGAATTTAGTTACCGCAACAATTCGTCCCTTTCTTGTTTAAAAAGAAGGCTTCTCCCAATCACTTCAGGGTAACTAAGGTGGATGAATGGGAAAGGGGTCTTAACAGTGAGGGAC
Organism: Petroica traversi; assembly: GCA_025920805.1. NCBI lineage: Eukaryota > Metazoa > Chordata > Aves > Passeriformes > Petroicidae > Petroica > Petroica traversi. The sequence goes on from JAHLSL010000200.1 coordinate 2,671,505, forward strand.
TAGGGTTGTGGCAACATTTTAAACAACAAAAAACCAACAAAACAATCAGAAACACCCAGAAACATTTATTCCAGAGGGTTCCATGGGCGTGAGAGAGCAAATGACCCTGAGCATCCCTCGTTACAGGGACACTCGGCCAATGGTCAGGGGGCACAGGGGTGGAGAGAGGGCAGGGGGATACAGTGACCACTAATGGGGAGAAGGGAGGGGTGCAGTGAGGGAACAGGTCAAGGCCAATGAACACAGGAGGATTAACATATCAAGGTGAGATAGCCTAGGGAGAAACCACTTAATTCTTAGGGGTATTTCAAACTTCAGAGCAGTCCCACCGGTGTGACTCTGCTGTTTCGGGACCTCTGGGCTTATTGGTAGTTCCTGAGGTGGACTCTGCCACCCCAACATCCATCTGTGTTTCTTTAGCTTTGGCACAGACTTTGTTGCCATTATCAGACTTGAAGGCTCCAGGGACACAGCAGTATCTCAGTATCTCTTTACAGACTTTGCACTTCTAATTCCAGGCCTCCTTAGTGAGAGTGGTTTATCCTATGACTTCTCAGCAGGTCCCAAAGGATAGGAAGTGGGTAATTTCTGCTGAGTAGAAGCATTAAACCACTCCCATTTTGATCACCCCAATCAGTTACTTTGTTCAGCTTCTTCAGCACTCTCTTCCCCAGCTGTGCTGTGGCTGAATGTCACTGTGATGTTTTGGGGAGTTATGAATTCTGTTCAGTTTTGTGAACACTATTTGTAATTGCAATAACCACTGCAGATTAAATCTTTTTTTTTTTTTTTTTTTCCCTATGCAAAGTTGCTGCATGTTGTGGGGATAGACTCTGAAAGACTGTGACAAAGAAATCCAATTTTATCCGTGTGGAATGACTCTTCCCAGCTTGAATAATGGTGCTACTGTCAGCAAGGCATTTAATTGAAATGGATTTTGTACAGAAGACTAAACCAAGCCTGGCCCGGCCTGAGAGATCCAGAGTCCTCCAAGTGCCAGCTCACCCAGTGACTCAGAGAACTGATTTATACCACTTGGCCAAGAAATCTGGGAAGCTTTGCCTGTTAGCCTGCAATATATGTGGTAATACTTTGAACTAGGATATGTTGCACACAAGCATTAAAAATAAAATAATATATGGTATTTTATTTTTAAAAAATTGCGAGAGGTTGGAGCACTTCTGCTGTGGAGACAGACTGAGTTGGGACTGTTCAGCTTGGAGAAGAGATGGCTCCAAGGGAAGAATTCCTCCTTGTGAGGATCGTGAGGCTCTGACACACGGTGCCCAGAGAAGTTGTGGCTGCCCCTGGATCTCTGAAAGTGTCCAAGGCCAGGTTGGATGGGGCTTGGAACAATCTGCGACAGTGGAAGGTGTCCCTGCTCATGGCAGGGAGTTGCACTGAATGGACTTTAAGGTCCCTTCACGCCCCAATCAGTCTGTGATAATACAATTCTATGTTTCTATATTTCAACTTAATAATACAAAAAATGCTGTAAATTACTGTGAGCAGCCTTTATTGGCTCCTGGGGCCATGAATCAGATTTTGTGGTATTTGGCACCTTTTAAAATAACCATCCTGGTTATGAGAAGCAGCATAGCTGCACTGCATGAATTAGTCCATATCAAGGAAGCCAAAGTGCTGCCTGTCAACTGAGGCCCTGGAGTACAAAAAGACTAGAAATGTGGTTGTTTTCCATTTACAAAGATGTTTATTTACAGAGTATATTGATGTTAAACTGCCTGCTGTGATGGGCTGTCTGAACCAGGCTATCCTACCAGAGTCCCTTCCACCTCACATTCAATCATGTTTATTCCCAATAAGCCAAGACAATAAATGGAGAAGAATCACACATGGCAATGCAGTTTTGTCCATGTCTTTCCTTTCAACACTCTACTACATTTATTAAAGAGTGTGATGCCAGCTATAGAATAGTTTCACTCACTAATTACTGGTTCCAAGATGCAGTCAGGCTGTGATTTTTTTTTCTGCTGAGTTCAGTGCATTTTGGATTCCATCCCACATCAGCAATTTGGGTCTCTTAGTCTGAAAATTAAATGAATTCCAAAACCAGTGTTAAAACTAAGAGAACTTAATAGCTGTCAAAGCTGTATACATGGATACAAATTGGCTAAAGCACAGGTAGAGGGATGGTCACCATCTGGACAGCATTCACGTGGTAAATACATGCTTCTCACGTTAGAGATTTGGCATTTCATTCCTTCCGAGTTCACTGCCAGGCACAAGGCACCTGAGCAGAACCCAGATTTGGAGCTTTTCAAAAGTCCAGACCTCCTTTCTATCGCATTGGGTTCAACAGCTTTTATTTGTTTGAATAAAATATTGTTGAAACCAGCTCTTTGTGAGACTTGGCTTGCTGTTTGTGCATCAAGGTCCAGGGCCCCACGGGGACATCAGCCAAAGCTCAAGGTTTGTCAGTGCAGTTCACGCCTGTTGATCTGGTAGCCTAAGAAAACACAAGACCAATATTCTAGTTTCCATAACTTGCTCAGGAAAATCCAAGGCAAAATCTGCCCTGGTGGTTGAGTATTTCCAATGTTCACCCATGCACCAGGCATTTGTCAAGTTACTGGTTACAAGCTCACTGCAAAACCTCCTGTGATTGGTATGTAGGGCATGACAGGGACATTTTAACAGCAAGGAAGATGATGTGTATCCCTGGCAGGGTGCACCAAGGTTCCTGGGATGCCTCTCCATGTGGGATGGAGGTGACTGCATTAAACTCTTGGTTCAGCACCTGTTCTTGATGGGATGATTAGCATACACAGGTTTCTGTGAGGTCAAAGGAGCAGCATCTATAGATTGCTGGGATGACAGGGAGCGTTTTGCAAGCTAATGGCTCCACCACTGCTGCCGAGAGGTAACAAGGCACAGTGTGCTCATTAATCCAGCACTGTCCTTGCGGGAATTCAGTGTCAAGAAGCTCAAAAGTGTTGTCTTTTCTGGGTTCATCTTGAAGGTTAGATATGTGGTTTTCAAATTATTGATTGTGCAGTATCTGTGAAGTTGCAGCTTGTACACTTGAGCATTTTTGATCAGGTGTTTGGTCGCCTTGAGGTCACTGACTCTTCAGCATGGATGTGACAGAACAAAGTTTGGGGACCTACATGTCCAATTTTTTCTGCTGTGCCAAAGTGTGTGGCTTTTGCAGGACCACTGGAGTATCACACTTAGCTGGTCTAATAATGTACTTTGGTGTTGTTGCCATGTCAGCTAGGATATAGAGCACATGTGGATGACTTTTTCCATTTTTAAATCAGTTTTTATGTATTGATTGTACATGATGGCATTTACATATAATATGATCAATATTTTACTGGATTAATTAATTTTTTGTTGGTTATATGCTTAGGAGACATGTTTTTCCCAGTCTCCCAGCTTTGTTCTGAGGTTCAGGAGGATGTAACAAGGATGAAAATTAAACTAGACTTATCAAAATATTTTCTGGTAACTTTATCATCAAATTAGACTTATTAAATATTTTTGTATGTGTAATATTATGAAATAAAGGAAAAATACTAACATTGAATAATAATTTTAATTTTCATTTTTTATTCTAATTTTATGGTTCTTTTAACTTGAGATTTTCAAAGAGTCTAGAGAATTGGGCACACAGGTAAAGGACTAAGCCCTGACCTGAGAAGTGAAAAGATCCTGGGAAACCATGAGGAATGACATGAGGAATTCATGGATGCAACAAAAAGCATAGTGATAAGAAAAAGAAATTACAGACAGTGCTGTTAGGAAAGGTCAGATTTTCAGGAGTTGAATGGGATTTTTGAGAGAGAATGGCAATTTTTAGAAATATGTGGAAAGGAGCACTGGGGGCTTTTTGTGGAGACAGTCCAAGCAGCACCCAGGGACCTGTGTCAGCAACACCAGGATTACCCTGGAAATGCTGACAAAAATTCTTAATTTGTGTGCTGATATAGGAGAAATTACTTCTGTGGGGAAAAAGAAACCAGGGGAAAGTGATCTATTTAGGGGGAGCCCAGGACAGAGAAGGAGAGAATATTTAACTGGGGGTAAAAACATCATGAGGAACTGGTGGGAAGGGGCTAAAAAAGGAGCCTGGGAGATTTTGTGTCCAGTTGTGCAAGTGCTTCTGCACCCGTGGAATAGATGCTGAGCCATCCTCCAAGGAGGAAGAGAACCTCCCCCTGCATTCTGAAGCCCAGTATTCCTACAGAATTCCAACAGTCTGAGATTTCATTGAAAAAGTCCCAGTATTTTCCTTAAGGAACCACTTGCATAATTTACAATGTTAGTGACATTGTAGGAAAATGGCGCCTCCTGAAATTTTTCTGGGGACATTTCACAGAGAAACTAAAAACATGTTTTACCATATTTAGAAAAGCTCATCATTTATCTCTGCTTTTTAGAGTAAAACACTGAAATCCCATCATAACCCATGCAGACTGCCCATAAAGTCAGTTTTTCCCTGATTACCACTCCATTTCCCTAGGTAGATAATTAATTATTCTTCAGTCCTTTTACAAGCTTTGTACTAGCTCAGTCATACAAATAATTGCTCAGTCACTTGTGTGCAAAGGGCAACAGGTTTTATAACCTGAAAAAAAATCTAGGGAGACTAAAAGCAAGTATCAAACAGATATAGGTTAAAAAAGCTTTTTATTTGGTTTTTTTTTTTGGGGGTTTTTTTGCAGTTTGAGTCATAGGGATTTTTTCTTCTATATGTCTAACAAATAGGACATGTAGGCTTTGATTGGTCTATGTTTACTGTATGAAATTTGAAAGCAACAAAATGAAATTTTTCTACAAATGTATTATTTCCCCTTGTTTTTAAAGAGGAACAACCCCCCCGCAACCTTGTAAGTCTGGTATTAAAGGATTATTTAAATAATGTTTCTCTGCCTCTTCATACATATGACTCCACAGGGTTCCCCCTTCATTTGCTCAATTTTTCCTTGATGTTTTAGATATTTTCTATTTTAAGATTAATTTTATTTTCTCTATAAATTCAGGATAAATTCCAAAAATGTGTGTTCTGATTTGCTCTCTTGAGTATGTCTTTTTATTGCAGGGGCTTATTTTTATTCTCCAAGTCCATTTATTACTTTGGCTGCACTTTCCTCCCAAGCACTCATTCCTTTCTTTAGATGGTATTTCACTTTTGCTGAGGGACAGGAGCATATTTCTGTCTGTTTCTGTCAGATTAAAGCTCCCTGGGTTAGTTGTAGAAGAGTAGCAGGAAATTAGATGTGTACATTTATTACTTGTTTATTTATTACTGTTGTTTATCCCTTGCATTAACAATGTTCTGGTACCATGATCCTCCATGTATCCTGAAAATCAACTGTTTAGCAGTAATAAACTTTTTCAATTCCAAATTGATTAAAATCTCATAAAACCATGTTTGATTTACAAGAAGTATCTGAGTCACTGGTGCACCAGGTGCCCTGAAGTGTGTGGTGTTGGTTACATGGGATAAAAAAAATCAGTATGACAGCTTGTGGAGAACCTTTCTCCCAGGATCTTTTCTTCCTTTCCTCATTCTTATAATTTTTTAATTCTCAATGCTGTAGATTTTTTTTTCCTGTTGGAATACTAGTACTTCTTATGGGGGCACTAGTTATGGATTTTTGTAGAAGGTTTCTTTTAGCTTTAGTACCGGAGAGTTGAAGCAAGTCCTCCTCAACTTTTACCTTTTCTTAATGTCCTTTATTCCTGTTTTGGATATGCCTCACCCTTCTCCTAACATTGGAGGAAGTGTACCATGCTATCAAATTTAGCTAAGAAGGTAGAACCAATTCTACTACAGGAATTTATTTATGATGTTGATGTTATTCAGGGTTTTTCCACCCCCACAAGCCTTTTCTTTGCTTTACTTCATAAACTCACAACGTAGAAAAGGGATTCATTAACCCCTGTTCAAGCAGTACATAAACCAGCAGCTACAACTCGACTCCACTCACTACATTCGTTTTTACTGTCATTTGAAAATGTCAGGAGCCAGAGAGCTAAACAGTCTGAGAAGTAAATGAACAGTTTGTCTGAGGTATAAATAAATGTTTCCAGACTACTGGACAGCTCCCAGCACCTGCATTTTGTACTTCCCAGTGCGTGACCTGGACAGATCAGATCAGCTTCTTCTCAAAAGGAAAAAAACAAGGGCAGGAGGAAAGGGGTGGGGGGAGAAATTGCATCTTTATTTATCTGAAAGCATTTTTTCCATTGGCTTTAGCCAACTGAATGGAGGATGGCACAATGTCATGTCCATGGCAGCAGGAAAATGAAAAGCAGTCTGTAGGTCACACTGGATGCATTTTAAGACAACTTTCTATGAATGCTTATGCATAATTAAAGGCAGTGGAAATAATTTGCTCAATTAGTTGGTTGGGTTTTTTAGGTGGCAGCTGAAAATACTACACTTTCACGATGCTCAAAATGTAGCATAAAAGGTGGTTTCTGTCCATCAAATGCAGAGCTACAGCCACCCCCTGCCCCAAGCAGCCTCACGAGACAGGAGCACAGCCAGCTCCAGGGCTTGGATCTTTGCCTTTGGATCTCTGACTTCAGGGAGTGCAAACTGTGCTTATGTTAACCCTGGTGATTTAAGAGATTCCAGTGTCATAACTCCTGTTCCCAGGATTGCGCTTGGAAGGAGAATAAGCACAACAAGGAGTGTTAAGCAGCGGCATAATTCCCCGACCATGGAAACTGCTGTGCCTATGATTTCTGAGCCCATGTAAAGGAGGAAAGAATCTTACAGCAGGATCAAATGAAAGCCTGCATGAATAAGAATGCACAGGGAGAAAATTTATCCCACAAGCAAGAAATAAGATCAGAAATTTATAACATCACATCCAAATAAATATGAAGAAGAAGCTCATAACTCTTGGAGGAGTAGAATGTATTGCTAGCTACAAGGGTACCACTGAGCCAGTTACCTGGACTAAAAGTTGTCCATACCATCTTTGCATGAGCTTTTTAATCTCCTCACCTAAATTGCCTGTCTTGTGCATCTAAGATGCCCAAGGCGATCATTTGGGGCACCCACCCTTGGGAAGCCAAGACTGAATCCAAGTACAGCTAGCAGGAGCAGTTCAGCTTTTCTCTAGACTTCCAGATTGTCTTGCTTTAAGCTGAAGGATGATAACTCTTATGTTTCCCCAAAGGGAAAGGCCAACAAATGTGGTTGCTCAAGAATTTTCAAGAGCTGGAAGGAAAGGTTGGAGGGTTGATTTTTTTTTTTTTTTTTGGATGGTTGAGTTGTTTGACAGAGACAAAAGAAAAATGGAATTAAGCAGACCATAAACAAGAATTAATCACAGTATTTTTGAACAAAACAGTAAAATATTCTCAGAAAACTGTATCAGAGTTCTTGTGTCTGATTTTTGCTTTCCTACTCTATTTTAACTGGCAGTAAACTAAATTAATTTTCCTTATTTGGCCTGGTAGTTGGTATCTGGTCTCCCTGTCTATATCTCAACCCATGAGCTTTTTCATCTCATTCTCATGTCCTGTTGAGGAGCGGGACTGTGAGATTGGCCAGCAAAGGTCCAACAACCACAACGCTAAAACATCCCAAAATTTAAGTTGACAATTTAACATGGAGTGTTTAAGAGACCCGCACATTTCCTGCTTTTTTTTTTTAATATACCACTTTCTTACCTAGAAGTTTTAATTCCCCTAATTCCTGTTTCCTTGTATTGTATTTTAACAACCTGAAACAAGCCTGATTCTCAGACACTGTAACCACACAACATCCCTGCTGTACTCAGCTTTTTATTTCTGTTATAATTTATCCTCTGTGTCTTTTTCCTTGTACAGACTGCAACAGTTTTAAATTCACCTTTTACTCATCTTTGGTATTTGTTGTGATATCATATATTAAAATACACAATAATAACAATGCATAATAAACAATAATAATTTGATTTTGGATAGAAAATTATTTTTAAATCAGATTTTATAAAGAATGTATTACTGAAGTGCATTAGCATTTCTAAAAGTGTGATTTTCTAATTGTGAAATACACATAACACAGCAGGCATTATAAAATATTACTACAGCACACACCACCCACAGAAAACAAAAACAACAAACTATGGAAGCTTCTAAAAAACCCCCTTACTATTTAAAAGTAAGAAGTTTGCATTCTACTGCATGACTTCTGCTCTAGTACAAGGGACTGCTATGTTCCCTTGAATTGCTACTTGAAATAATAATATTTTACGGGCTGTTTTTGTGAGAAGGTTTGTAAAAACAACAATACCTACTGGTGATTTAGTAAACACAAGGAGCTCTTAGGAAATAAGGGCAGTATTTTCAGCTGGAAGTTATTAAAAAGGTGCATTAGAGGGTAAAAAAGAAAAGCATTATACCCATGGAAGTGTTGCTAAATAACCACTTTTTATTGTGTTCTCTGAGCTATTAGCCTTCAGAAAGTTCAGCACAATAACATCTAGAGAGAGCAGAGTAAAGAAAATACAGCAGTAAAGAAACCCTTTTGTGTATGCATCACCTCTGCAAATACCAGCCAAGAAGCCACAAGGTCTAAAGACAAGCTTTGTAAGTTCTCATTGCTTAAGCTGTAAATAATTGCTTTCTGTATGCTGAAATGTTTACTACAGGCATTAAATGTCAGCATCTCCACTGACCTTGTATCCTCGCTGTCAGGGCTGCACAGAGTTTTGCTGCAGGGGGAATAAGGCAACAAGCAGAAAATCTGATCTGGAGCATTTTTTTTAGAGCTATTTGTTTTGGGGTTTTTTTTGAGGTCCACTTTATCAATTTTTTAGTCAATCACATATGTGGACGTGCAATTAAAGTATGAAGATACAGCTTAGTGACCCTGACGCTGTACTTGATCATGGCGCACACAAAAAAAAGAAAAAAAATTGAGCAAAGCACTTTAGCAAGTGCAACTCTCATTAAATTGATAGTTCCTATCATTTTCAAGGCACAAGCTGCAAAAAATTTATCACAATCACTAAAACAGCCTAGAAAGCATCAAACTACACTGCCTCAGGAAAAGGCAAATCCATGCTCAGCCTTAATTTTAAGTCTCAAGTTCAGAATTCTCCAGCTTGTACATGGGCTATAGGGAATTCTGGGAAGAGGTTACTCTGGGAATAGGAAATTCTTGGCAAACAGAAGCTCCTGAAAATGATTACATTTATAACTATTAATTCCTTTCTTTCCACTGTGGACAAAAGCTAGAAAACCTGAAGGCTAGCAACTAGGTATAAATTAATAATTCTCAATGGTCATGACCTTTGTACTTCAAAGTTGGATCAAATCTAGTATCAAAGTCTATATTTGCTTCTTTCTCCTCACAAAAATGAGCCATTTAACCCTTCCATGGCATTTGTATTTCACACAAGCACTTATCAATGCCCATCAGAAAGGCATCTGCTGGTCTCTCTCTAAATGATAATGAAGGAACAAAATCTTATAAAAGAAGTGTGGGTGGCATTTTCTCATCACTTGTGGCACCACAGCAGTTTTAATTTAGTTGGGCTTTGAGTAAGTGTTGCCAGTTGTTGGCAGAGTATTGTTAATAGTTTATTAAACACTCTTTTAATTCATGAAATGCACCCAGAGGCCTCTTAGGGAAAATAAGCCAGGGTGCATTTATATGCAAGTAAGCCTAAAATGGATACTATTGAAAAGCAGAATGTCAGCCAAAATATCCCAGTCACTTATAGAAAAGCACTTTTCAAACACTTTACTGATTCTAAACTTCCTCCCTTGAGTAGGATAAGGGACTACATAAATGCCATTATTTTTATTTTTATTCTGTGGGCTGAGTTTGGTATGATTGCTCCCCAGGACAGCTACATCCTCACAGATAATCACGTTTAAGCATTTTTAAGTATTAATTCCTCCAAAGGATCATAGTCAAGCCATGATAGATTATTTTCATGAATAATTCTTGTGAACTATGATATCAAATGCTTTACTAAGTTCAGATATTAATCTAATGCATTCTACTGTTCTCCCCAGAATATGGAAATTAGAGTCAGTGGTTCAGAAAATTCCTCAGCAAGGCTGGAGGTCCTTGTGGCTGAAGCTATGAAATATAAGGCCTTTTGCTTTGAGAATGGATGGATCAATGAATAAAAATGGGATAAGTATCCCTCATCTTTTCAAAGCTCCTGGAGGGATATGGAGCCTTATTACAGTGCATGTGAATGAATTTGCTTGCACACACTCTGTTTAGACAGATCTACATCAAGGCATAATGTGAATGAGATTCGTGTTGGATTTGAACATCCCATAAATCATTTGGGATGATTGCTGAGGCTGTTTCCTTTATGCAGTGTTTTCCAGAATGTAACCATAGGGATCAACTCAGCAGAAATTCCCTGGGTTTAGAAGAAAATCAGCTGTGAAACAGCCCCATCCTTATACCAAGCAAGGCCAGATTATGGCTGAGATTTACATTTAAGTGTGCTGAAGTGGAAGAGCTTTTTTTTAAAAGCTCTGTGTTGTCTGAGGAGTAAAGTTGGGTTCTCTCTTTGCAAATGTTAGTTTCCCAAAAATTACAGAGATTGGACAGGGATGCAGGTGAGGTTTCTGCTCCCTGATGTGTGGATCGAGGTTTGCTATCAGCACAGTGCTACTCGAGTCAGTAATGCCACCATCAGAACAATGTTTGCAAACTTCCCCTGCAGTACCAGACTCCACTCTGCTGCATGTTCTCTAAAAAGAGATTGAAAACCACTTTGCTGTCCTCAAGGATCTTAAAGGGAACATAAACTAGTTCCAAAACAAACTTTATCAGGACTCATTGGGAACTTGACTGCAGGGTCTCTAAATCTCTTGCCTCTCCCTCTTCTATTCAAGAGCTGCCCCAAGGATTCCACATGAAATATCTTGTTCAGAATTTTAAAGTTCTGGGGAAACAACCAAGGGCTGTTTTGTTTTGTTTAATATGGTAAAATTTATTTAAAATTGCTGACACTGAAAGTTGTTTTACATATGAAACTCTCTTCCTTTAGTAGCAGGAAGTTTTTTCTCCTGGAAGTTTAGATATAACCCTACAAAATCAACAGGGAGTAATTTCCCTCTTTTCCAACATGGATTACATAGAACCATATCAAACAGCTATCTCTACATGTATTAAAAAATGGGTTTCAGTTTCTCTTCCTAATGAAGATCTGCTTGTGCCCTCCACTGCCAGGAATATTTTCATTAATATGACCCCAAATCTTCTGTTACAAAAAACAAAGACAGAAGCAAAATTCAATGAAAGCCACAATCTGAGATGAGCCACTGAAGATGAAGGCTCTGATGGCAAGACCCAAAGCAGATGAAAATTAAAAAGAAGGACAATATAAGAAGAGGTAACAAATTCTTGGACTGAGAAATAAAATAAGCTAAGATGTGGGCAGTGAGGAAAGAAGGCAGTGGAAATAGAAATAAGTAAGATTGGTGTCACAGAATCACAGAAGGGTTTGGGGTGGGAGGGAACTTAAAGCTCGTCCAGTGCCACCCCCTGCCATGCCAGGGACACCTCCCACTATCCAAGGTTGTTCCAAGCCCTGTCCAGCCTGACCTTGGACACTTCCAGGGATCAGAGGCAGCCACAGCTTCTCTGGGCACCCTGTGCCAAGGCCTCCCCTCCCTCACAGGGAACAATTTCTTCCCAATATCTAAACCAAACCTGCTCTCTCTCTCAGTTACTAGAGGAAAAGAAAGAAAAAGGACAAAATCTATAGCAGAAATTTGGCATCATAAAAGTCTGTCTTTTCACCCCTCTCTAATCACATTAAATTAAAAGGACTGTTGGGGAATTTTCATGGAACCCCTTGAGATAAATAAAGCACATGTTTGTGCTTAAAGATTAACAAAAAGAAAACCAAATCCAAACACGTGATTTAACAAATAACCCATTGGGCAGAGTCCTACTGCCGTAAGCAGTTCTACAAGGAGTCCACAAAGCTGTGTAGTCACCAGTTCCCCATGGATTGCACTAAACAGTTACAGTTTTCATTTTCCTTCATTGTGAAATAGTGACAACCTATATATTCTGCAGTATAGTTTAACCCTGTCTCATTTGTGCGCACCTGGGAATTTCCTAGGAAGCAAGCAGAACTTCCTTGCTCAAAAAAACCTGAAAAGCTCACGTAGGATTCTTCAGCAGCTGCAAATTAAAGCACTAATACTCTCATGCATGCATATTACTGATGATATTTCCACAGTGTTTGCATTCCATAAGCACTTTTAGCGCTGATGTAACACCTTCTGTTTCACAGATGAACAGAACCAGCTCTGGCCAGTTATTCAAGATCAAGCTGAAAGTAAATTATCTCAGACAATGACGGAATACTGTGAAAGTTCTGTGAAAGTGTGACTGGAATAAAACATGGCACACAGCAATGAGGAAAAGAAAGCTGTTCTTGGTTCAGCTGGCCGGACAAAGCTTCGAACTTATGGAATTGTCCCTTTGGAAAAATGCTGTTTGCTTGTATCCTAAACTATGGATTTGTATCTCTGTACCTTTAGGCATATGGTAATCAATTTTAAATGGAGTGAAACACTTTTATCCTGTCAAAAACATCAGCTCAGTCAGTGTTCATGACATTCACAGTTTGAAAATGCATGCTCAGTATTGTTGCACCTTGCAGGAGGGAATAAATATTTTATGGTGGCAGTAAAAATGTGCTTTTAATTTTTTACTCCAAGAAACAACTTCTTCATTACCGTACTTCATAGAATCATTAAGGCTAGAAAAGACCTTCAAGATTATCAAGTCCTACCTTCATCTGAATCCCACCTTCATCTGATACCCATCAAATCATATCATGAAGATTCCTTTTATTATGGTTGTAGTCCTGTATCAAAAGGTAACCACCCAGATTTACAACAACTACATTGAGGGTCTTTTATCCTTTGGAAGCCTATAGTTTTGATCTGGGTGTCTCTTGTAGAAAAATGTTCACAGTGATTTTTCCATAAACATTCTAGGGTAGTTCTGTTTGTCTGTGTAAGTGAAAACAGCTTTTCAACTCAACTAGGTCAAGTCTCTAACAAATAAACTGATAATTATGATGTGCATTCTGTCACTTGTAAATAATAAACAAGTGTTTTGGCCCCGCCCGCCCCCCCCCGTGTGCATTGTAGGGAGAACTAAACCAAACTGAGGCTCTCTGTCTCTTTCAATGAACCACAATCACAAAATAAATCACAATATTCAAGATCAGCTTCTTATCTATTCTGTTTCAATTCCCTTCTACCATTTCTGTCAGGAAAATAATTTAGTTAAGCAGAATAAACTGGCACAAAGCCACTGCTTGAAGACCCTCGGCTGAGTGCAGCCCTGGGCTTATATGTGTTGGAAAAGGAACTGTGGAAGATGCTGTGGTCTGACCCTGCTCCAAACCCACCCCCAAGGCTCAGCTGCACCTGTCACCTTCCTGCTACATTTCTGTGCTCTGCCCACAGGTGTAGGAATGGCCACCATTACCGATTTTTATTTGGACTGCAAGGGACTGCTTAATAATATAATTTCTCAGGAATATGGATCAAACTTTAGCCAGATTTAATCCTCAATTGAATTTTTTCTATTCTTGTGACCAAACTTTTTATGGACACAAGATCTCAACATATAAATTGATTTTTTAAAAAAGTAACCTTCAGCTGCAAGAAGTGAGTTGTGTGTTTTTGGAGACAGACCAAGTACTGGAACAGAGGTGCCCAGGTCAAGAAAAAGATGTGATAAATGCTATTGACTCACTGTAGGAATTCAAGGATGACAAAATACAGAGAAAAAGAGGCTGTTGCTGCATGTGTGCAGCATATCACAGGGCATGAAAACCCGTAATCCTTCCATTCTGATTCAGAGTTCTGCAAACATTTGCCTTAGCTGGAGCAGTCAATATTGGGATCACTTTGTTAGGCATCTGTTTGAAAAAGGGTCCAAACTGTAAGACATCTCTTCCCCAGGAGACATGATAGCACTTCTGACACCTTCTGATAGTCTTTTAATGCTACACAGCTGATATTCAATCACAGAGTAGCCAGCAACGGCAAACTTGGGCATTGAAATGTCCTTTCAAATAAAATCTGTTTTAAATTTGTGCTTTCTCTGCCCTCCGGTCTTTGTGAATAATGAGATATAGTAATTAATTGTGTATCCCCTGTTCATGTACACATAAACTTTCTTTTAAGCTGGCAATTTACAGAAAAGTATTACATACATTTTTCTTTGTTTCAATAGCCTTGCATCAGCTTTCAAAATTTATGATGTTTTGGGAAAAACTGTGAAGGAAATATTAATACAAGGGGCAAAATTTTCAAATTATTTCCCTTTGTACAGTCTTCCATACAGTTAGTTCCTTTCAGGGATCTTATTTCTTCTGCCAGAGTTCCTCTCATGTTTTCCCTCTCTTGTGAGCAAGTGAATGGTAATATTTAGCCTCATACTTGAAAAAACAAAGCTTCAGAATAACTTTTGTTCAGCCCAGTTTTTGGGACTTAGTGACCCAACATGACAATCACAAATTAGTGGCACTTCATGCTGAAGTTCCCGTTACAGGGTGGAATGGAAATTAGAATAAAAAAGTGATAGAAATCAAAATTATGAAATTCCAAAGTTGTCAGATCTGTCAAAGGGTTCCTGCGAATTCAAACTTCAAATATTAATTAAAAAAAAAAAAAGTAACTTATCTGAGTTTCCTCAACTGTCTCAAGAGCCAGACCTTATACATTCCTTGTAGCTTTATGAGGTGGAATTATTTTCTTATTTTATTTGGGGTTTCTTAGCTAATTTTAGCTATAAACAATTTCATGTATATCACTAGAGCAAATCAATTATCTATCCCTTTGTAAGTCCTTCAACATAGGACCCTATTTGCCCAAGTAATACAAGGCTGTCTGCATTAAAGACTGAGAGGTGTTGCAGTAATGGGCACACTTTTAATTTCTGTCATAAACAGAACACTTAGCTTTAAACTATTCAGATGTTTAGTTTGTCATTCCTTAAGACTATTTAAATTGGGGTAGTAGCAGTAGCTGCAGAGGGAATGCTAGAGGTCACAAAGAGAATTTTGGGGATTAATTCTTCATTATTGGACCCCTTCACAAGGCAAAGATGAAGAAGCAAGACTAGTACTTGTTAAGGTAACTCCAAGTGTCAGTGAACATGGACTCAGCCCGGAACAGAATGCTCCTGCTGATGTGAGAACAACCTATTTTCCAGGATACCTGATCATTTGGTTTCTGTATGGAACAATGGCAGCATTCACAACTATGAAGCTGGTTATTTTCACAATGTACTTTTCCCTTTCTTTAAAAGAAAAAAAGGAAGACAGCTTCATTCAGACAAGCAATTGTCTGAAGACGTGTGACATCTTTAGAGTTTTACCTTCAAGGTCTTAACAATTTTTTGATTCTGAGATCATACTGTGTATAGAAGGTTAATTCAGTGACACTAGAACAAGAATGGAAAGTGGCAAACTCAGAAATACACTTGAGATAAGACTTGACATGCTTTAATGGAGAAAGATATGCTATTCTTGAAAACCCTGTTGCTTTTACAGGATTTTCTTTTTCTTTTCAGAAGAATTTGTTGTTAAAGTTGCACCTTCAGAACTTGAACAAGAATATAAAATAGCCACATGTATACACAGACCTGAACTAATATTTCTCCCTCTTTGCAAGGTAATTATACTTGAAATGCTGAATAACAAAACCAAATACAAAATTATTTGTTAAGTATCACCCTCTAAAGTCATCAAATCTGCAAAGAAATCAGAAAAAAACCAAACAGACTATAAAACTAATGAGGCGGTTAGCTGGAAAATCGTGGTGGGTATTTTTAGAAGCAGAGCAAGATGAGTATTTTGGATTTCAAAGAGCATCTCTTTCCAAAACGGTGAGCTCATGTAGCACAGACTTTGTATCATGGATGTTCAGCTGTTGATATAGGAGCAAGAGGTAAAGACTTGGAAATTCCTAAACAAAACCTTCCATAGTTCTCACAATCAAAATCAGCAGTTTAAACTGATAGATGCCAACCCTGAAGCACATGAACTGGATTGAATTACCTGTAAAAATACATATAATCATGTAATTGTCTTTGAAACGAACTCTGACTCTCTGGACGTGCCTCACCAGTAATCAAGCATAAAATGATTATAATATCTGAGTTGAGTTTGCAGCAGTGTAAATCTTTACTGGATTGTCACCAGATGACTCTGTGTCTGAACAGAGTCACAAAACCTACTAAAAAGTCATTCAATAGTAAGTACAATCAAAATCTGAGGAGAGCCTTTAACTTTTAGTTAATCTGTTTTTCAAGCTTTCAGGCAAGTTTTCTCTAGCAAAAAAGCCAAGAAAGGATTACTTCATGAAAATAATTCTTGTCTATCCTATCAGTTACGGTTTTTTTCTTATTGGAATGAATGAAATCTGCTGCCTCCAATTCATTACCATTTGGACAATTTTCAATCTGGAAACGTCCTTCTGGCACAAACAATATAAATCCTGATGGTACCAACATATCGATGTACCCAACCTTGTGACATCAGCAGCAACTTTCAAGATATGTCCAATGTTAGGTGCTTCTTAAGTTACAGCTGGGTCAGCTATTAATCAGGAACTCATTGCCGGTGATTTTCCAAAGTATGATTAAGTATTCAGACATACCAGCAACACCCGTCAGCCCCCAAAGCAAGAGAACTAAAATTGTAACAGGATCAAGTGTTCATGATTCCAGTTTCAGTTTGAAACCTAGTTCTGCTGGAATCAGTGCAAGGCTAAAAGCAAACTTGGAGAGTAGGACAAAACTGTCTAGGAGGCATCGTCTCACTGAAGAACTTCTCTCAGCTACTTTTCTCGTGCAAGTAAATTTTGTGAAGAGATTATAAAAACCTTGGTGTGAATCCCTTCTGAGAACAAGCAGACTCTGGATAATTCTACGGAGTATTCCAGCACTGTTTCTTTCCATGCCAAGGGGATGACAATGGCAACCAAAACTAAACATACTTCATCACTTGACCCCATCAATTTAAGCAGTATAAGACCATTACCAAGGACCCACTACACAACACTACAGCCATGCCATCAGGGGCGAAGTTAAACCCTGAAAGAACAGTGGTCTACTACTCTAGAAATCCTAAAATGCTTAGGAAAGCAAATATTTCCTTTCCAGAGAGAAAACAACTCCAAATGAATGTAATTTGAGCAGGTCTGGAATATATTTAGATTCTAGTAAGCTTATTCTTGGAAAATAAATGGTGTCCAGTCTACACCCTATTTACTTTGTATATGTTGTCAATAACTTCAGGTCCTTTTAATCCAAACCAAGATAGTTTTCCCACACAAATCCATGTATTGATCTTCTTCTCTTCTCCTGAAGCCTTATGCAACCACAAGCCCACTCAATATATGTCTGTTTAATGAAGAAACAGGTGCTGCTCTATACTATATATATTTTGAATTTGATGGTCTTTGTAAGGCATCCAACTGGATATTTCAAAGAGTAAGGATAAGTTTTCCATAGCTCTTTCCTCATTGTAAAAGACATGTCTCTCTGTAATGAGTGTGGCTGGGATGGAGTTAATTTTCTTCCTTATAGCTGGTATGGGGTTGTGTTTGGATATGTGATAAAAACAGTGCTGATATCACAGGTTTAAGTTTTTGTGGAAAGCTGATAGACACTCATGTTGCTTTTTTTTTCACTGCTATCAAATACATAACACTTACACTACTTGTCTCAGTAGAGTCTTGATTTAAATAACATATGTACTTGTAGGTGAGAGAGACACCTATAAATATATAGTTATTCATTATAAACTTGGGTATCAGAATCTAACTCTTGGCAGAAATTTCTGGGATGGTACACAAAATAAAAGAGGAATTACGAGTGTGTGCTGTGATGGGAAGTAGAGAATAAAATCTTCTTGTTTGGCTGCTTGCATGCACAACCTTTGACTTTTCCTTGAGTAAACTGACTTGTCTTGACCTATGAGGGTTTTCCTTAACTTCCCCAGGGAACGAAGTAAGACTGATGGATGTGTAATTTCCTCCATCCTCCTTTAAGCCCTTCTTGGAGATAGGGGTGACATTAACTTTCTTCCTGTCTTCAGGGACACTCCCTGACCTCCACAACTCCTCAAAGATTATGGGGAGCAGCCTCACAATTACATCAGCCAACTCTTTTAACATCCTCAGGATTTATAAGAGTCAAGCTCCTCTAATTGGTCACACACAGCTCTTCCGGCACTCCTGGTGGGTCTCTTTGCATGAAACTGTGTTAGTGTTCCCAAGGACTGGGGTCCAACAGTGCTGATGAAGACAGGTGAAGGATGTGTTAAGAACCTTCATCATTCCTGCCTTGTGGGCAACATCTCTCCTGTTCAGTAGTGGGCTTGTATTTTTTTTCTGTTTCTGTTCATTGTTTCAATAACTGAAAAATCTTTTTTTTTTTGTTTTTTGACATCTCTAGCTAATGCCAGTTTAAGCTGAGATTTTTGCTTTTCTAACTGCAAATCTGCACACTGTGGCAATACCCTTGGAGTTCTCAGTGGGTACATGACTGCTTTTTCATCTTTGGTACTCTTTCTTTCAGATTTGAGCAGACCTAGAAGCTCACAGCAAGCCAAGGACATTCTCTTCTTCTGCCTGCTTCCCTTCCCATTAAAAGGCATGAATGTTTTTGTGCTACCAGGAGAACATTCCAGAATAACCCCAGCACGCACTAGTTCCTTTATCCTCCAGGCAATCTTCCCACAGAATCCCTCCCAGCTGAGCTCTGAGCAAGCTGAACGTTTGTTCTTCTGAAATCTAAATCCTCTGTCTTAGTATAAACCTCCAGGATTCCAAACTCTACAATGTTGTGATCACTGCAGCCAAGGCCATCACTGTCTGAGGAACTACAAAGTAGATTTTCTTGGTTTGGGAGTAGCAATTCCAGCAGCAGCTCATTCTGGCTGACATATATAAAAAGTGTTGGAGGAAGCAGTGCTCTAGGCATTGCAGGAACTTCATATCACATAAACTGACATGTGAGCTGCTGTACAGCATTTCTTATACACCTTCAATTTAAAGTCCATCTCACCAAGTTGGCCAGTCTAGTGCCACATATTCACAATATATTTTTATTTACATACTAATGCTATAGCACAGAACACTTCCAAGCCATCATATCTTCTGCAAGCTCATTATTTACTTCTGAATTTCTATGTCCCTGATTACAATCTCTAATGGAAAGCTAAACCAAACTTAGTGGCTTGTCTAAAACTGTTTTACTTTGCATTTTTTAAATGAGCCTATACTAAAATAAAAGTAATGCTGAAATGAAAGTAATTATTCATTTCAGAAAGATTTCTGTGAAAATTACAGCTTTTCCATACTGTGCTTGAGGGTATCATTAGTGGTTTGGAAATTTGGATGAATCAATTATTTCGTTTTTAAGGTAACTTGTGTCCCAAAGGGTTGTGCATGAACATTTTATCCCAGATTATTTTATGACTGTGTGAATTCACCATTTAAGCTCCAGTTATCTGACAAAGCATCGTGACTCATTTTCTGCTTGCCTTTTCAGGTGTTCAATTCAGAGCTATTAGGAGAGCATGTCCATTCCTCATTATGCTTGGAAAATGGCAAATCTGATGAAACATAAGTGACACCAAAAATAATTATTTCTCTCTTTCATCTTTAATTGTGATTTGTGTGGACTCATGCAACTCTAACTTACCTAAAGGCTTGAATTGCTGATTTTGTTGTTATTTTAGCTCAGATTTTTTAATTCTTATTGTGGAAGGAAAAAAGAATTGTTAATCTCTGTATTCCTAATGAATCATTTGTGCACGGCTTGCACTATCTGAATTTTATTTAGGTATTCTTACTGAGCTAAAGCTTGATCAGAATTCCTACATGTTCAAGTTTACCTTCATTTCTGTTATTCTACTTCTTTAAACTAACCATTTTCCTCAAGCATCTAATGATGTAGAAGTGCCTAAATATTCAGGCAAGAATTATTCCAAGCAAGCAATGATGCAAAATTGTCCTTAAATAAAACCTCTTTTATGGCCTGCAAAACTAGAGAGCATTTTGTAAATTTAAATGGGCTGTTTGCATACTCTTCAAATGAACATATTTAAATCAGGTGATTGCATGCAAGGCACAGTGCATTTAAAACAGGGATATGCATCACACTTGGAGAGGTTCACACTTGGAGAGGTTCATGGGATTCCCTGTCCAGAGTGTGCTCCCGCCACTGGTTTAAAGGCTCTAAATATCCTGATTTAATTAAGGAAAAGGTACCACGGTAGTAAAGCATTAAATTCAACATATAGCCTATTAGAGCTCAGTATTTTAATCCCCAGAGAGTTTTTATATGACCTTCGTGCTTCCTTGCAGCTATCTAAGAAGCAGGGATGGTAAATGTGTCTTTTTCCAACTCCTTTTTAACTTCCTGTTTTATTACTTAAAGATACATATTTTATATATATAAGTAGGTATCTATATGTTTTCTCTACACAGGTCAATGTGCCTTCTCAACATATATCAAGTTTTTTGGCAGCTCTCACAGCTGTGCAGTCTGTATAAAACTCTCACTTCATCAGATGAGAAATGTGGTGGATCAATCAAGATGCTTTCCCTATATTTAGTCTGCTATTGTCAACCCACATGATTTTCTCCCCCTTTTCTTCTTGGCTGCCTATGTGAGCTATTCCTCCTTACCCCACTCTGAGGAATTTTTCTTCCCTGAACACAAGGAGACCCTTTGGTTTAGAGCAAAAGACTTTTTAGAAGGTAAAACTATAGGAAACATCTAAAAAGAAAAAAGAAAGGGAAAAAAAAGAGTACATTGATTCAAGAGAAATTATCAGATGGATTCAAATTCTCTTCTACTCTGTTAAAATGCCATCTTTAAGGAAACCACCCTGATCTCTGTTGAGCTGCAAAGGAGCAGACACAAGAACACAGATTCCCAGGAAACAGAGGAAATTGTTCAAGTGCCTTCCTTTAGGTATGAGCTAGCACAGCCCTTTGATCACTCGTTAGGATCTTGTTTCATCTGTTCAGCTCGCTGATCTTGCCTGGATTTGTCAAGCTTATCATGATTTTCCTGCTCTGCAGGCTGTCCATTGGTTACATTTCCCCACGGAACTCTGCCAGTGCAGCCTGGCTAACTATCTCTGGTACTAGAAACTAAGAAATCTTTCCAGGAGTACAGGCAGCCCTAAGAATGCTCTGAATTTAAACTCTCTTTTATGGCCTTGGCTCAGCTGAAAATTTCCCTCTCTGAGAACAAAAGCTCCAGCTCTTCAGTAGAGCTGGAAATTCGTGAAGTGGTAAAATATTCCTTAAGTCTGGGCTGAAATTTAAATCTGGATAACCAGTCAGAGCTGAGCACTGACTTAGAAGCTAAACCTTAACTGGCCTGGCTTTTGCTTCAGACTTTGAAAACTGATCTAACTACCTATTGTATTTCCCTTCCCTGAGTAAAACAACTTGCTGTTTCGAGTGAGATTCCACATGGGTTCATTGCAAAATGCATTCAAACTACTTGAAGGTTAGCAATCAATAGAATGAAGTGTCAGGGAGTAAAAACCCATCAAGGAAGGAGAAACCAGTTTCTAAACTGATTTTTTTCCCCCCATGATCTCCTCAAATAGTCTGATAGAAAAGTGATTGTGGTAGATTTGGAAAGATTTTGTCTTTCCTTCTCTAGATCTGGATCATGTTGGAGATCACATAAAAGGTATCTTGTTCCCTCCCAGTAAACACTGCTGTTTTTTCTGCTTTTCGGGAGAATTTAGAACACGGTAGAGAAAGAGGTTCTGAAATTTATCATGAGAAGACTTCTCCAATGTACTAAAGGGTCATGGCTCAAATAGGAAATAAAATCATAATTCCAATAATAGATGTATTATTTTAACATTCAAATGGATTTAATGTGTTTTGTCTATATGAGGATTTCAGATAGTGATGAAAGATGATTTTTTTCTATGCTAGGCTTTCTAAAGCAGGGAGTTCTTGCACTCTCTGACACATATTATCCTTTCTGTTGATGAAATATGAGATTTACAATAAGCTCTATGTCTAACATTGTTCTTTACACTTTGATGAATGTTACACTTATTCAGAAATAGTTTTCTCATTTTAATAACTTTAATTAAATTTTTCTATGTACCGTATTTTTAACACTCATGAACAGGAATAGATACACCAGCAAGTATTAAATCAGCCTTGCCATTCCTCTGTTATTTCCCACCACGAGTGAATGTTACAGATTTATGTTCCGGTAATTCATCACTTTCCATCCATTATCCTGTGAATAGTTTGTATGTTTATAATAACAGATTCTAAAACTCATTACATTTAAATCCTTGCAAACTAGAAAGTGCATAAATTTGAAGGTTAAAAAAAAAATCCTGAGTATGAATTCAGCTGTTTGGTAAAATACAGATCCAGAGTTACAATTTTTTAATTTCAGGGGTAATAAAACAGAATTTACCTGCTGCAGCCAAGCGAGGGATGGTGGGTAAAGCCTCTGTCATGACAACTAGAAGTATATTAAGAAGCAAAGATCAGCTCAAAACTACAAGCCCAGTCTCCTAATGGCTGTGGCCTCACTTTCATTAAATTAAATACATTACTTCATTTGGTGTATTTTTGTTATGTGAAAACCTAATCAGCTTTGCTATTTAAGATCTTTACAATTGTTTTTCTGTCTCTTATTGACTTTTATTTAATCTAACTCATAGCATGACTATGGTAATCAGTCAAATGTTGGACCAGATGATCTTAGAGCTCTTTCCAACCTTAATGACACTGTGATTCATGTTTCCTATTGCATTGAATGTTTGGATTTTGTTATAATCTAATTTTTATGACATCAGAACTCTGAAACCATTGAAATGGGAAATGTATTCTGGAATAAATACCTGAATGGAAAACTTTAAAACTCTGCACAAGGTCTTGGAGCTGTGTCAGGGGAGGTTTAGGTGGATATTAGGGAAAGGACCTTCTTTCAGAGGGTGGTCAGGCAATGGAACCGTGGCTTTTCCCAAGTTCAGACTCTTCATATCTTAAATCTGAGTTCCACTTTTCTTTCAGATAGATGTAAATAAATTGTAATTTTCCTCCTGATTCCAGCTGTGAAATTTATCAATCAAACACAAAACCAAAGCAGTCTAATTAAACTATGTGCTGAGAAGCAAATCATCACCTGGTGGAACTTGCTTTGTGATTCAAAACTCCATACTGGGCTTGCTTTGAGCATTGAAGATGGCAGAGACACTTGAGAAACAGCAATTCTACCCAGAGATGTATTTCCTTTTGGTGAAAACCTTGAAATGGCAGTATCACAGCTGCAAATGTATTTTACTGAAAATAAATTCCTTTAAATTTCATGCAGGTTGATATCATGTAATGGCACCATTCCAAACCAGGGATTCTAACAGCAGGGCACCACATCGCTGCCATGTGCTCAGACCCTTCACACCCACTCATGAGATAGGAATCGAGAGAGCCTGAAAAAGCAGATACTCAGAATCTCAGATGAAAAAGGATATGGCCAAAATGGTAATCATAAAATAGAATAAATAAATTTGAAAAATAAATTCTATTAAAGGAAAAAAGATTTATTACCACAGTACAAAACTCATGAATCTTGTAAAGCAAAAGTTATTTTGGGCATTAATTCTGCACCCTAGGTCCAAATGACCACTGTTGGGTGGATAAGTTACAGAAGAGATCCTGAAGCTTACCCAGCTATTTGAGCGTTCCTGTCTGAGTCACCTGCTGGTGACACAACCTCTAAACAAATACAAGTCCAGCACATGGCAACACTTGCTTTAAAGTGATTTTTGCAAACAATTTTTTGTTTTTGTGATAAATAATTTAATTTTGTGATGAATTTTTCTGCATAAGATAAAAATTTTCAAGTGGGAGGATTTAGCAAAACTTGGGAACAATTTTAAGTATGAAAACCTAAGGGAGGGGCATCAATACACTGCACACTTGCTACTACATTTGTAATGAAAGCTTAATGCTAAATTCATCACACCTTCTTATACAGGTGTGACTGGCACTGTGGATAATCCATGAATGAAAGACTGAAGAAAAGACCTGAGGAAAATCAAGCCCCTGATATTCAGTCTACAAAAACTGCAGGAAAAAAAATACTAGTTACAGAGATAGATGTGAAAATAATTAAATAACTCAAGTGTTAAACTTGCAGAGCATTTTTGTTTCATTTTTTTTTTCCTGACAATTTTATTTGTTCATTTTTTAAAGAACAGGTACTGATTGTAGGGTCACAAAAATCTCAGGACATCTCTAGTCCAGTTCCTGCCCAAAGCAGGAGCAGCTCTGAGGCCAGACCAGACTGCTCAGAGCTTTATTCAGCTGAGTGGTGAAACCACCAAGGATGGGGATACCAGGTTTATCTGCTTTGATTCTTGAATTATTGTAGGGCTATGAAGAAAAGCAATTTTTCCAGACAGATTTCCAACCATGGGATGTAACAAAATAATTCAGTGGGCCATGCCTAAGCAAGTTCCTCCTAACTGTGTTTCAGGGTATCAAATCTGGCTCTCAAGGAGACCCAGAGACATTAACACAATACTTTAAATTATATCAAGTGAAAAGTGTATATAAAGCAAGAAATAATTTCTAAATGAGTCCATAAAAAAGAATAATTATTTGCAATAGAGTGTGGTCAAAAAAACACTTGCAGTGTTTGAAACCAGACACCTATGAGCTGAATTTATAAAAATTATGATGTTGTAAGAGCAGATCAGCTAGGGAAAGAATATTTAGAGGAAGAATGGTTTGAGAGAACTTCATCTCTGCTAAGGATATTTACTGTTCATGCAGGGTGAAAGTAAAATGATAGGAATGTCCTCTAAAAATTCTTTAAGAACAGTGAATGTCCAGAGAACATATATTGCTTGAAATAATTAAAAGTTTCACGATAAGTAGTGGAAATAGTACAGAAAAGAGAGACGTGGTGAACCTGCAATTTTTCCCTCAAAGAGGTGAAAGTTACCTACTGGGTAGTTTAGTGTTTACTCATTTATCAAAACAGAGATTATCTTAAAAAGTGATAAGGAGCTAGCATTGGGCCTGTTCTTGAAATAAAACCCTGCCATCAATGCTGCCTGTGAAAAACTTGTGTGCTTTCTGGAACAGAGGCAAAGTACGTGCAGAAACAGAAAATTAGTATAAACTACACAAGAATAACCATCTTGCTGAAAATCCCCCTTTTTTATCACTTTATGATAAAAGTAGGTTGGGTGCTGCTTTAAACCTTATAAGTAGCTAAATTCTTCTTCTCTTTCTTATGTTTGTATTTCATAGAATCGCAGAATTGTTAAAACTGGAAAATCCACCAAGCACCATGACCACGTTCACCACTAAAACCTGTCCTCAAGTGTCACAGTCACACATTTTCAGGGTGATTCCACCCCTGCCCTGGGCAGCCCGTGACAATGCCTGACCACCATGTGAGGGAATTTTACCTAATATCTGATCTAAACCTTCTCTGACACAACTTAAGGCCATTTACTCTTTTTTTGACAGTTTGCTACAGGATGACTTTTCACTGTTTATTATTTCACCATTGAGAATGCTCTGTCAGTCCAGCCTGCATGAGCTCACACTGTAATACTGTTCAGATTTAGAAAGGGATGTTAGCAGCACTTGCTAAAAAAAACCAGAATCCCTGCAATGTTCCAATTCATCCTGAAAATTAATGACATCTTTCAGCAGGAGCCTGAGCAGTTACTTGAGCCCAAGCCTACCTTCAGAGCAAGCCATCCCACAAAAAGTGGGATTAGCCAAGTGTCACGAGACCCCAAGCTGCACAGGCCTCTGAGACCAAGCTGAGTTCATCTCTTCTTCCTCTGAATGACCCCAAGGCACCAAACTCCTGCTCCTAATGGCCAGCTAAAGATTTAAAAAATTAATATATAATATCAGGCCCTCCAACTTTTAAAATACACGGAACTCAAAACAACTGGAAAAGGTAAGACAGAATTAAAAATTAACTTATGCATTACTATCTGTTGATTTCTGACTAATTTTACCAGTTCAAGAGGTATACATTAATACACTGAGTCCTAGCCCTTCAGAAAAAGGTAGGAAATTTATTTAATTATAATCTTTCAAAAAAACCCGTAAGTTTAAATTTTTCTTGACTAGAATCATGACATGGCTTTAAGGACTCTGGACCTTCAAAATTAAACATGGCAGAGTCTAGTAAAAGCAAACATTGGAACCTAGCTCAAAAATAATGAGAAAAAAATTTTAGAATTAACTCACAATTAATATTTAGCATTTAGAATCTTTAGAATCTTCAAATAAATAATCCAAAATGTGCTTAAAATATCATTGGAAATCTGAAGGGAGACCAAACAAATTTGTAACCAACCACTATGCAGAGAAGTTTATAACAAAGTTCTCTGTTTCCAAATATAAAAATGTTAGTCAAGAAATCTTGGAGTTTAATAGAACTGACCACAAAGTATAGAAATAATGCCTTGTCACTATCTGTGGAATGTGTAAGTACTATGTCTTATGGAAAATTTAATTGCATTCAAGAAGAATTTCTGCACTGATGAGTACCCCACTAAAGTTTGTGTTGTCACCTCAGTGCACAGAAGTGAGCTACACAGGCAGAAATCTCAGTGCCAGCACTGATCACCATTCTGGAGGGTTCAGACAGCAATCCAAAATCAAGAGGGAAGAAAACCTTTCCAAATTAATCATTTGGTTCTCCCTGACCAAGGCACGGCATTTTAGAAGACAGAATATACATTTTAAAAGGAAAGAATATTTGTTACTGAAGGTTTTACTGATAAAAGCATTTCTGACTTTACTCTATTCCCTGCAAAATCCTGCATGATTTACTCAAGATAAATGCCCAGACTCGGAGTCATTCAGGTGCTGCTGCAATTCAGTTTCCAGCAGCTGAACCCAGTCCTGACGAATCCATCAAATATTACTTGAATTCAGAGTGCTACAGGACATAGCAGCTTGTGATAGGAGAGTTTCTGCTACAGAGCACTACATGAGCTTTTCACACCTTTCTACCAGAAAGTCAAGCATGGCTCTATGATTAGCAGGAAGGACAAAGCAGGATTCAGATTTCTGGCACCAGAGGACCTCATGTGTCACCACTCCCCACCCTTCTTCCCCTGAAACCACAGTACATTTCCAAACATATTTCCATTTTTGATGTATGCTACTATACTTGAAGGCCCATGAACAGAAATAGAGAACCACATACTCACAATACAGTTTGGTTTGGAAGAGACCTCAAAGCCCAAACAGTGCCACCCCTGCCATTGCCACATTTTCCACTAGCCCAGGTTGCTCCAAGCCTCATCCAGCCTGGCCTTGGATGCTTTCAGGAAGCCAGAGCTGCTCTGGGCACCCTGTGCCAGGGCTCCATGACCCTCACAGGGAAATATTTCTAAGATGTCTAATCTAAATCTAAATATGTTACAATAATTAGTAAAAAAAAAAAAAATACCAGCACATGCACTTCACTTTCAAAGGTGTAACCCAGATAATTTTCAAAGGTTTTCAGCATGGAAACAAGGAGGTGTCTTTCATCCCGGACAAATGTCAGGCTACATTATATGCTGTAAAGGAAGGTATCTCTTGTGGTTTCAGAATTTCTTTAAACTTTAGGAGCATGTTTTTAAGGTCATACAAACTGTGGAAAGACAATTGTATCCAAAGATATAACCACATATCCAAACCTTGCTTTGCAATATTGCTGATATTGGATAGCAAAGATTATTTTTCAAAGAACATAATTTCTTTCCTGAGAATGAAAATTGCTTCATTAAAGAGAATTCAATTAAAATATAATTATTTTCAATAACGTTGACTTTTGCTGATATTTTTTCATGTTTTTTCTCAATGGTAATTCTCTTTCCAAGGAAGAATATTTGTATATTGACAAACACCAAAAACCAGAATCCTTTGAATTTTTATTGTCACTAAACAAATTGTTTTCTCTTATCCGCACATTTAAAATAATAAAAAAGCTTTTTTATTTTTCCTTAAATACTCCAGTTGTATAATATTACCCATTAGTTACTAAAGGGAGAGACACTAAGCCATAAAAATAACAGAAGTCTAACAGAGGATGAAGAAATTAAACACATAATGCAACTAAATGAAAAAAAAAAATGAAACAGCCCTTCCAGGCTTTACATTTTAAATCCCTATTGTCCACTCTTCAGTAATCTCTTTATTTTATACTACCTGGAACACATTTTGGATGGTATATCATAGCTGTAAATTTTACCTTTTCTGTAACCTCCTCATACCCAAAGAAATTGCCATTATAAAGAGCTGTCCCTGCAATCATATGGTTTTGTCACACTATGACTTGTTCTATGGCAGAATACAAGGTCTATTTATATAATGTCATTTACAATGTCCAGTATAATGTCTGGGGATTTTACTGGAATTGTAGAGAGCAAAAATATGTGTTTCCTACTTTTTTTCAGTGCAAGTAAATAAAATCAATTTTAATATAAAATCCACATGCACAGATATAGGCATTATCTTCTTCAAATAAAACAACATTGCAAGACTGAACTTACAAAACCTATACACAACTTTATTAAAATAAAGGACACTGCTCTCCACATTTCTTCAAAATTTCAATTCATTCAGTCTCATCAAAATAATTTTAGCCAATAAGCCAAATTTACTCATTTGCCTAAAGATATATTTCAAGTTAACGGAAATATTTTATGATCCCAAATATTAATTCTGAGAATTCCCTCAGGAAGGCGACCAAAACCCAGATTATCCAAAATATTCTCCCAATTATGGCCCATGTTTCAGAACAGATTACTGGCTGCTCTGCCTGCATTTCTGGCTTTCTGTGGTTCTTTAAGCTGAACTGTGAGATACGTTGCACATACTGCAAGATACACTGCTAATCCTATAGTAATACCCAAGATATTTTATGAATCTATGTACTTCTTGTATCTATATACTTAAATATCTGTGTTGATATTAAAAAGAAAAGAAAAAGCAAATCTTTCTTGGCTCTGTTAATATGAAACATCAAGAGACTTCTTTTCCCCTTCCATATTAGGTAAAATTTAACCTTATAACCTTTTTATGTATAATTTTTTTCAATTAATGGAGACTATAAAGAAAAATAATTTTCATTACTTCTTAACAAAAGCAGCATTTTTTTTCCTAATTTTCTAGTTACTAGAAGCAGAGGAAACCATCCTTTACTGATTGCCCAGTCTTGGCTCAAGCTAATTTAATAATACAGACAGTGATGATATTATTATGGGATGGTACATTGAAATGTGAGAAAAAGAGCCAACAAGAAAAACAGACCATCTTGATATAGACACCACGTTTTTGGTTCAGGAAGGACACAATTTAAAATTTTCACTGTTTGTGTTTTCTCAGCTGAGAATAAAGCAACTAAAGTAAGTAAACATTTTGACTTTGATTAACATGGAAAAACAATTTTCATTTGTGTGGTGGCTTTTAAAATACAAAATAGCATTAAGGTCTTAGAAAACTTTGAGGTGTGTATAGGCCCCATGGCTGAAACACTTCACCCACCACTGGAGTGAAACTACTGCTAACATGAAATATGAGAAATATTTCAGTTCATGGCAGCACAGTCAGGCACAGGAAAAGAGCCCAAGAACAGCTTCCCAGTCTAGAGTTGAAGAGAAAACAAATTTGATGAATGGAAAGAGAACCAGGTTTTGGAACTCCCATCCCTTTTGTTTAACATTTGTGTGCCTTTTGGGTCAAAGAATGTTAAAGGAACCCTTTGGCCAAGACTCTCAGACATATTACAGGTCGTCTATCTTCCAGTCATGTGTGATTATTTCTATAGATAGATCTTTTCCAACTATTTTCTCTCTCTGTAAAGAAATAACTGCAGTGTTGACAGCTATTATAGCAGTGGTTCAATGTTCCTGATTTTTACCCCATCTTCTGCAATTTGGCTTATTCGTAGCTTTATTCATAAGCCCACATTGAGTGACTTGCTGAATTATTACCAATTCCTGGTGACTCAGATATCAGCTCTATTCAGAGCCTCTGGCCCACTGGAGAACAGCATTTTCTCGCTAAAAAAACAGTGAGTCCTTCTTTTGCATTCCTGGTAGCTGTTCCTCCCTACTGGCATGTGGAAGAAGTGGGTTGTCCATGCTGCTTGCTCCTCCCAGGAGCAGCAGCTGGAACTGCCCAGGTGGTCAAATGTTTCCTTCATCTCTTATATTCCAGATTCTTCCATCCCAGTAGGTACACTGGAGTCATTTGCACTCAAGTCCAGTATGTCAGCTTATATTTTTTAGCCTGAACACAGAGGGAACCTATTAAAACACATTTTGTTTAAAGCCTTAAACGTGCTGGAGTGGTAGTAGTTTAAAGAAAGGGCAGATGCGTGGCCCCAGGACTTTTTTCATGTGTCCTGTCACTGTGATGCAAATAGCATAAGTGCCTAAAAAGACATGGCCCAGCTGGGCACGTTAAGAGGCACGAACACTCAGTGGTTTAATAAAGACCCAGTTCTATTACTGGCACCAAAGTCGAGGTCAATTTAGGAAACGCTGTCGCTGATTCACAACCTACTTCTTGCTCCTTGTTTTAATGAGAAAACACAGTATGGCTAAGACTGAAAGTGAGACCTTGCAGTGAAGCTCACATTGCATTTTCTAACAGTATTTATATGGTTCTTGGCTATACTTGCTGAAAACAGGCTTTGACTTCTTATGTCCACTGTTCATTACTTATTTCCTAAACAAATATCTACTTTGATACCTGAGAGTTAAAGAAATACTTTCAAAAGTCTGATGTGAGATATTTCTATCCTGCAGTCTAATCCCAAAGGCACAGAGAAATGCATAAATACTTCTGAAAGACACAAAATCCAAGTGGCTTGGAGGATGCTTCCAAAGTAGAAAGCATTTAATGAAGAATGCCCTGCTTTGTGTTGTCAGGATGCCCTGAAGCATATGAGATTTTATATAGAAAAGCAGCAACTAAAGCTCTACCTGCCTAGAAAGTAAAATCTTTATAGAATTGTTGAGACTTTTCAGTGGTGTATGTAGGAAAAGGCTGTTTAAATCTTCTGCCAGGGAATGGGAGGTTTATTTAGGGGCAGCTGAGTTACAGTCAGCTGAATTCTACGTCTCATACACATTATTACGGTGGTTACACGTCTCTCTATTTATGTATTTCCTGGATTTCCATTTTTCTTTACTTATTGGAGATGAACAAGCCTTCAAACCAGAAGTACTGATGTCATGAGGAACTGTTAATAAAAGTGTTAGGCCATTGCCAGGTCTAAGGAGGTGACTGAAAAGGAGGGTCACAAAAGCAGCCTTTGCATAAGACACTTGAAGCACTTGTAAGTACTCCAGCTAAAGCAATTTGAGTAACAAAGAGCAAAAAAACCCCAATTTATTTACAGTGTAAGAACTTTTGGATGAGAAGAAGGGTTGTGCTTAGTGGGCAAGGTCCTCGAATGTTGCAGGCTGAAATAATCTCTTAAGGAACTGCAAAACAAAGGCCTTTACATGAATACAAAGGGCTCTTAATGTTGGATGTGCCTGTCAAACCTCAGATGTACTCCTGGGATCTTGGAAAAGGCATTATGGTTCAGAAGGTTCAGAGAATTGGACATTCATGGAATCATAGAGGCAAGGAATCACTAAGGTTGGAAGAAACCTTTAACTTAGAGCCCAACCACCAGCCCAGAACCACCACCATGTTTACCACTAACCATTCCTCAGGGGCCATATCCAAATGCTTTTTGAACACTCCCAGTGATAGTGATTCCACCATGTCCCTGGGAAGCCTATTCCAATACCTTGCAACCCTTTCTGAGAAATTTTATCCACCATGTCCCTGGGAAACCTATTCCAATGCCTTACAACCCTTTCTGAGAAATTTTTTACCCAACAGCTAATCTAAACCTCTCCTGGTACAACCTGAGGTCATTAAAAGAACTTCTGCTGCTTGCAAGCAAATCAAAAACCTCTGCCGTGGTACCAAGCTTCATTATTCCTTGCCCAGTAGAGGGGACTTGAAAACAAAATGAAAGCAGACAGCAATTTTACCTGAAAATAAAAAACAAGCTAATGGAAACTTACTGTAGCAAGAGTCATTAACTGCTTAAATAAATGCAGTTTCTAAGCTTATTACATTAGAACAAATATCACTTTTACTGACTCAAAAATGTGTGGAGCTGCTGCAAACTACCGCTGTATCCCCATAAAAGATAAAGAGAGGGGCATTTTATAGGCTCACAATTGTGTTTACCAGGGGCTAGGAAAAAGAAAAAGAGCTGTTCAGATAAAAAAAACAAAACAAAACAAAACAAAACAAAAGTATGCATGCCTAGGGTAAAGGAATTTTCTGCTATGAAGATAAGAAATTTAAAGCCTGTTCAAATTCCTCTACAGCAAATGCCCTTATTCATCAGTTTGTTTATTCCCATTTTTCATGGAAAGATACTGATAATTTCCCAGGGGCTCTCCCGCCTATCAAAAACACATAGATGCTTGTTTTCCCTTACAAGACCAATTTTTTATGGAATAAGGTGATACACCACTTTTCTTCCCTTCCCTCTGTGGGGTCAGTACTGCAAAATGAGAGATCTTCCCTTTAGCTCAATGTTCTTTGAAAGGAAACCAAAGGGATGAGATGGTTTAGATCTGGCTCTGCTCAGGGCTAAGGCTCCTCTTTCTCTTTCCTGTGTCCCACATGTAAACACTACAGGAATGTTTTCCTCCTGCAGGCTTCCAAACAGCCTGGATCAGAGCTCTCAGCTAGAAAGGGTAGAGCAGCAACTTCGCTCCATATCTGATAAACATTCAACAAACTCCTAGAGGCACATGTGTGTTGTGTAATTCTCAGAAGGGGCAATAAATGGAATGGAAAAATAATGGAAAAACAATGAAGTTATTTACAGTGGTGATGAGCTGCAAGACTTGCAGACATTAAAGTATAAAACCTATTATACCATTTCTCAATTTCTACTGCAAAAAAAGGAAAACATCATATGAATTTCCTTGCTTGACTGGGGAGAATTATTAGTGAGCTGTGACAATACTCTGTAAAAGGCAATTTGAATATGCTTTTAATCATGACCTCATTGACAGGTGCAAAACTACTTTAAATGGAGGTGAGATGTCCAAGGAAAAATGGTGCTTTATATTTTGAGCAAGCTTCATTGCTTTTTGCAGCACAGATTGGAAACCAAGGGAAATCTAAAGCCTGTAAACAGCTTTTCTTCTAATTTAAAACCTGTATATTTTCATCTCAACACCCAGTTAAAATATTAAGTTTAGCTAGGGGAGGACAGATATCAAATTCTAAAGCTTCAGAGGAAAAGAGAGAGTGAAAGGAAAAATATCTTAAAGCTGATAGTGCAGAAAGTATAAATATTACCAGTTGAAGAGTGGAAGTCATATGCTTTAGTGATATATTAATTCCCCCCAGGTTAAGGGCTCCTTTTACATATCTGCTGACCTGTCATAAGGTAGTCTGAATTAAGTTCAATATTTGTGAAAGGCTGGAAGTTGATGATGATTCAAAATAAAAATATTTTATCTATTAAATATTCTACTTTGATTGGCTTTTCTCCTGCTGGAGCTAAAGTTGTAAGGTGAAACTCACCCCACCCAGGCTACAGCTTGAAACCCAACATGAGCCAGCAGAGAAATAAAACACTTTTTAATTTCTGACTATTTGGTTTCAGCTTTTCAGTAAGTGCCCTGGATACCTCTGGCTGGGTTTCTTCCCAGGACAGAAAGCCTTTTGGGAATTGAGGATAACTTTGTACTCTTCCCTTGTACTCCCTTCTCCCATTCCCCACAGCACCTCCCTCAGCAGTGTCCTTGAAACACAGCAACTGGATCCAGAGGAGGAAGTCTGCATGAGTTGCCAAGCATGCTCTTTTGATGATTTAGAATGATTTTTTAAGTAGCCTGTCACTTTCAAAAGTTTTAAATGAGCTAAATAAAATCAATAATAGACAATAAATTTATAATATTAATATTAGGAGAAAAAATGGAAATAAATTACACATTACTCTCTTGAATATATTTCCTTGATGTACCCTGCCACACATTTCAGTATAGTATAGGAAATTACTGGGGTTTCACAGACTATTTTCCCTGTGTTTTCCATATCCCACCTCCAGCTGGGGTAGAGTGGATGGTTCACAGATGGGTGGATTAACATCTACAAAGCATCTGGCAGGGAATGCAAGCCTGTGAGATACTCAGCTTCCCTGGAAGCTGAAGGCATTCAGCACTCAGCCAAGAATGCTTAATTGTGCAATGCTTTACCATGGAAGCAAATTTTTTCATTGCCCCATTGGTTACCATCTTAAAAATGGAAATATGAACATTCACAGCCTTGTCAAGTTTATGCTAGAAAACAGCTGCCGTGGTTACTCATGGAAATACTAACATAGATATTTCTCCTTCTGCTTTCTTGTGAAGGCACATTCCACAGGTATAGTTGTGTGTTCTCTCTTTTACTTTAAAATACTCTGCCTTCTTATTTCAGTGAAGGACTTGGAATCCTGGAAGTGTTCAAAGATGGGGCTTAGACCACCGTCATCTAGTGGAAGGGGGTTAGAACAGGATGGGCTTTAAGGTCCCTTCCAACCCCAACCATTCTATGATTCTATACTACAATTCTATGACTTATACTGGAAGCATGTGGAGTGATCTGATGAATTTGGCAGTGCTTCCCCATTGAAGCAAGAGGGGCAGGAGGCTGATGGATGGAGCTGCACCTTGATGAGCATGGGGAGTTTATTGAGCATTCTTTATGCTCAGCAAACCAGCCAGGACCACTCCTGTCTTCCTTATGATTTTTGTCATTGATTCTATGGCCCAGAGCTATGCAAACATATTATTGTGCAGAAACATAATGCAGAATATCAGCACCAATGGTTTGGAGGTAGAGGAGACCTTAAAGACCATCCAGTCTCACCCCCTGCCATGCATAGAGACACCTTCCACCAGACCAGTTTGCTTGGGGTGGGATCCAATATGCCCTTGAACAATTCAAGAATAATTTAGTAAGTTTTGGCAAGCTAACAGATAATAGACAATATCAAAAGGCCACTCCCAGTGGAAACATCATATTCTTCAACCTGGGAGAGCACTGCTGCTTTTCAGATGAAATATTAATTTCCCAATAAATCACTGGGTCACATTTTCTTAACCTTTCTTTACCCTTGTCTTCTCTCCTGCCTCTATGATGTCTTAAACACATGACTAATTTAATGCCACAATTACTAGGCAAAAAAAGGCACAAGACAGCAACAACAAGAGTTTCAGCACAGCTTGTGTCAAACAGCTTCCATTTACAAATCCAGGAGTGAGATCACTGTGTAACGTATGAATAATCTTCTGACGGAGGATAACATGCAAAATAAAAACCAACTGACATTTTGATATAACAGAAGCAAATGTTTTGCTTTGGAAAAAAATACATGATCACCCTAGAATAAATTGCACTTCAAAATTGAGGTTTAGTCAACTCATTTTTAAAAGAGATTTCAAAATCTAGCATGTAAAAACATGAGAATACTTCAGCCTTTATAAACAGTCTGTATGAACTGTCATAATGCAATTTTTTCACAATGTTGTGGAAAACCCATATACCAGCTTTTAACCAGGAGCAAAGGGGACATGAAAATATTTAGATGTTTTCCACTATACCTTCTTGTAGTTGTTCAGTGTAGTTTCTTTATATTATCCAAGACTACTAGCAGGAAATTTCCAGGAGAAGAAAGACACCACACCTTCCATGCAAGCATTTTTGATTTCTTTCTCTGTTCTCAGTTGGCTCCACTGTTGGCATTCCAAGGGTCGTGCGGATTTCTGTGCACCATAAATGGCACTGGAAAGGTACTGAGGCCTGTTTTACTATACATCTGCTACCAAGCCCACAGGCAACCTGGCCTGCCTACTGAGTAACACTAGAAATTCAATTTTCACTTTTCATTTACAGCCTAAATCTTGTACAGCTACAAATTAAATGAGACAGATGTGATCGGGGGGGGCTGTGAGGACACGTGCTCATCCAGTTCTGACTCCTCAGTGTCGTTTAGGACTTAAATCCAGGAATTTAGATTCTGTGGGTTCAGCTGATAAAGGTTTATTACTTTTTAGGATGTGAGCTGTGATGAAAGGCACTGGGAAAGTAGGAACAGGGTCTGATCAACAGCAGCAAGGGAGTGTTAAGCAAAATGTCTCTGGTGAGGCACAAATAGTTGCTCTGCCTGTGGCAGGATTTGTCCCAGGGTATCACTGCAGAGTGGAAAGAAAAACGGGCAGGCTTTGATGATTTTGCTGCAATAATGACACTGGCTGTGATTGGTCCCATTACAGCTCTTCTGGGGGGGGATTACCAGAGGGAGGGTGTTCTTCCCTCTATCCAAACAGAAACAGCTTCACTTTCATCTTAGAGCACTCAGCTTTCCAAAGGCATTAGAGAAGTTTCCTAGCCAAAATCTCCTAAAGAAGCCATGGTGCAATGGGACAACAGAGAAGATCTTCTAGTGGATTGCTAAAAGATAGGGAACAAATATAGGGGGGAAAATGATGGGTTGTGCACAAGGGAGAAGAATATTGTGTCCCACACAGACCTCTCTTGTTCAGCATATTCCTAAATCATCTGGAAAATGGTGTGAGTAATGAGGCAAAAAAGTCAAAATTCAACATTTTAAAAATGCAATAAAGACCTTCAGCTGAACTGAATAATTCCTCGATGGATTGTTCATCCACAAGCACTTTTTATATTTAAACTGTTCACTCCAGTATTATCTGTTTTTAACACAGGAGAATACTTTCTTACTGAGCTCCATTTCTGCACATCTACTAGGTTTGTGGAAGAAATAGTCACATTTTGATGACAATTACAAAAGCCACTTGCCAATCTTCTCCACCTTCCTGAAGAACTACATTCATATCTTACCTCTTATTCCCATTTTTTCCCTGTTACTGACTGTCGCCAAAGTTGTTAAGAGCTTGTGCTGCAAAATGTTGATCCTGGTTGTCCAAGTAGATCAATGAGAGAAACTTTCCTGGAGAGACTTTATTACAGGTGTCATCACTTTGGCTGGGTCTAACACACAGATATAAAAAAGGTGAGCACACTGAAAGAACTGGCTGTGAATTGTTAAAATTTGTCTTGCCTGTAGTGCTTTATACATATTTGTTGACTCCCATATTTAAAAATAAAAACGTATGTTGGCAGCTCCCAGTTGTCTCAAAGTGTCTCAAATGATTCATAGGGGAAAAGTGAGAATCAGATAACCCCTATGTGGTGCTTCCAATGAGGAATGCAGTGTAAATAGTGGAGGGAAGGTAAGTGTGATGTGCTCTGTTATAAGATATGGAAAGTGCAGCAGCTGCTGTCATTGTAGACTGTCCCCTCATTTCAAGTGACGTGCTTGAAATGGGCAAGAAGCATCACTTTTAGAGATTCTTATATCCATATTTTTAAGGTCAGGAGGGACTGTGGAATTCATCTGATCTGACCTAGCACAGTGTAGGGCAGTGATTGGTGCCTCACAATTTGTCTATTAAAGATTCCTCCTTCCCCTGTGAGTGGATGATGTTATCCCAGAGATGCCATTTGGGTTTTGCCTTTTTTTCTTTTCTATGTTCCACGCACTCTTTGCACTGACATTTTTAGCTCTCTAGCCTATTGTATTAGTAGTTAGTTTTCCCAGTACTTTTCCATGGCCTTTCCCTAGGCAGAAAGACAAAACAAATTCCAGAACTCAAAGCCCTGGGGGGTACAAGGCCCTTTCCTGTCTTGGTTCTTCCTGGGAACTAAGGTTGAGAACAACTCTTTGAGATGCATTTTCATGGACAAAGTACAGCCAGTGCTGAGGGGGGGGACTCCAGAGAAGGGGCTTGACCTGGAGGGGAATTGCATCACATCTTGTCCTCCTAACTGGTGCTTTTAATCAATTATGATAATTTCCTAAAACCAATAAATATGTACTCACCTTTGTGTAGAGTAGAGTAGAGTAGAGTAGAGTAGAGTAGAGTAGAGTAGAGTAGAGGAGCATTTAGGGACATCTTTCTATAACTATTCCGAAGGCCTTAAAAATAAAGATCCCCTTTAATATTACCTCCTTAGTAAAATTATCTTGTTTCTTTTCCATGCTGGGGGGGAAAGGCAACACC
This sequence comes from Petroica traversi, assembly GCA_025920805.1. Classification (NCBI taxonomy): domain Eukaryota; kingdom Metazoa; phylum Chordata; class Aves; order Passeriformes; family Petroicidae; genus Petroica; species Petroica traversi. The sequence continues at coordinate 2,709,691 of JAHLSL010000200.1, forward strand.
AGTAACCACGGCTGAACAGCAGGTTCTCTCTTAAGTATAAATTAAACATCTGAATGTAAATCTTACTTGCAGCTAAAAGATATTGAATGTGGTAATGGAGTCCAATAAATGTTTACAAATTCTTCTGTGGCCGGGTTGCATTGGACACTAATATTTATTGGATAACCCACAGTGATCTTTTGCTCCTTTAAGCTTCCAAATTTGGGGATAAACCTTCCTTCTTCTCCCGTTTAGTCCAGAGAAAATTTTAATCAGGCTTTTCTGATATTTTTGTATGCCTTCTGACCCTGCATTTCACTATCATCTGCTGCAAGGGATCTTGATCCAGGAATCTGTGTGGACCTGTTTTAGAAACACATCTGCAGGTCACATCTCACAAAGCCATCACACAGAAACCAGATCCTACATCTTGGTGGGTGAAAGGATTGGACAATTTGTCCTTTAATCTGTCATCCATCACTTTGCTTTTCCTTTTCCAAAGAGTAAAGAACGCCTTCAGTAGAAATCACACCTGCAATACACATAAGACACTACAGTACACTGAAAATCCCAACAGTGTTCTAAAACCAAGGACTAAACCATGCAAGGTTGTTATGCTTTTGAAAAAGTGAAATTCCTCCCTCTCTGCTAGCAGAAGAGAAACTTGTTCATCATAAACTCAGTTTATAATCACTATTACTGCCTCCTACTATGTTTTTCATTTCTAGAGGATTCAGTTGAGAAGATCCACATACACACATGCAGAAAACAATCCCCTTACACTTATATAAAATTTAAATTTTAAATGAGAAAGGTCAAACCAGTTCAGATTGAGCAAAAGTGATGCTCAGTTAATTTCGCCATCCCCTACCCTTGCCATAGTACCTGGGCACATTTACATGAATTCCTTCTGACAGATTCCTGTGAGACAGGAAATTGGTTTTATCTGTGGCAAAACAGGCTAAAGGATTTGTGCATGGTCACACAATGAATCTGTAAGGAAAATGGGATTTGGGCATAAGTTTTCTCAGTTGCAAAAAGCAGTCTAAGCCCTGGACTCTGAATCTTTTTCAAACAAAGGTATATAAGCTTAGTCACCCATATTTTCTCAGTTAGCAGTTAGTTCTGAGTCCCTTAATGAACTGTATAAATCAGCATTTTTCTAGAACTTAATGCGGAAAGACCTGGGCCTACTCTTTTAAACCCACAGAGCTAAATCTCCTGGAATACCTATATACACCGCTGCCTATTTTTTCATCCCATAAAGCAGATATGTTTGAGGCACTCATAAAGAAAACACAATGGAATAATCTGAAGATAATACAGTGGAGCATCCTTTCTCTGAAAGAAATGAACAATGAAGCTGGACAAGGGTTTTTCTGCTTTAAAACTCTTTCCAATAGGAAAATTTTTTCATCAGTTAGAAGTATAGACAGAATGTGTATCTTCCTCACAGTTTCATTTTTCCTTCTTTCATGAAAAACTCTGTTTTTGTAAAGACAGAAGTTGTGTTCACTGTGGTTTGGGAGGGGTTAGGGGAAAAATTCCTCTATGTTTACCCAAAACTGAAAGTGCTTTCTCTTGAAAACAGGCTCATGGATCTCTCTGAAGTATCCAGTGTGCTTATCTCAACTTCACTGTCCTCTGGTGGTGAATACACCATCTCTGCCCAGCTGCAGGTGCCATTATAGCATTGTACTGACCTAATCAAACTTCATAAGGAAGATCTTGAGCTGTTGGAGAGTTCCAAATAGAGAGACATGGAGATGGCAAGAGGTCTGGAGGGGAAGCCAAACAGAGAAGTGCTGAGGTTTTCAGTCTTACTGAAAAGCTGACATTTGAGAGAAGATTATTCACTGAACACTTGTAGTGGCAGTCAGTGTCATCTCACTAGCTCAGCAATGTAACAAGAGTCATACAATCACAGGCTTAAGGGCTTCAACCGATCTCAGAAGGTCACTGGTCCAACCTCCTCCTGAAATCAGACAAAGATCGAGACTGCACAATCTCTTTGGGCAACCTCTTCAGTTCTTAACTGTCCTCGTCGAGGAAAAGTTTCTCCCCACATATGATCTGAACCACTCTTGTTTCAATTTATAGCTACTCTTATCTGTCCCATCCTCCATGTCATTGATAAGATGCTAAACAGGGCAGGTCCCACAGCAGAGTCCTGTTATAGCCTGGTTATTAATGGGATCACAGTGGAATAATACTGCGAGCCCATTAATAAGCAGGTTGTAACATGATGGGGCCCCTCATTCCAGACCTTCTGAAAACAGTCAAGTTGTGCTTGTTGTCCATGTGATTGTCTTCCCGTCTGGGCTGCAGTACCAAAAGTTGAACTCAAGCACATTGTGAAACTGACAAAAGCCTCACTACAGAGGAGGTAAATGGCAACCAGTGCCTCATTCACCCCCTCAGTCCCTACAGGGCAATCAGGTGGGTCAGACATGATTTAACCTTGGTCAATCCATGTTGTGCTCAGGCACTTTTTGTGGCCATCATATCCCCAGAAATGTGCTCCTAGAGGTCTCACTCCATGATTTTCCCACTGATCAGAACCAAGGTGATCAGTTTTTTAGCTCATTCTTTTGGCCATTTTAGAAGATGAGTTCAACTTTTATTCCTCCAATTGTCATGGAACTTCCTCAAATTCCATGATCTTTCAGGAGCAGAAAGGGGCCTCACAGGAACTCCATCCAGCCCTTTCAGCACCCTTGGATGCATGCTAGATCTCATGGAATTCCTGATTGAAGCCTCATTCTCTCTTGGTAGCTCTTCTCCCCTTTGTACCTCTTCACTCAGTCTAGGGGCAGAGAAGAGCTTATTGATAACAACAGATGCAAATTGGATATCTCTGCCTTACTGTTCTTCTGTTTTTAAATCACTGTCCCATACAGCAGTGAGTCCAAATTTGCCTCATGCAGCATTTTGTTGCTTCCATAACTGTATGAGTTCCTTTTGTTCCCAAGGAAGGAAGCAAGCAAATTCATTGGACCAGGTTACAGCAGAGCAGTTCAGTCTGAAGTGACCTACAATAATCATCTTTTTTATTCCCAAGACTCACAATAATTACCTGATTTCCAGGAACAACAGGGATGAATATAGCACTGAGTAATGCTGATTACTGACTCATGCAATAACAGTCAGAAGAAGTGTGTTAATATTTCAACCATACAAAGAATTGCTTTCGTTGATGTGATCTTTTAAATTCTTAAATAAATCAAACTATAGGAGTTTTACAAAATGGACATCTAAACTAACTTAAGCAGGTGGAATACTGGTCTCTCTGAGGGGTAGCTGAAATTAGGATTTTAATTACTTTTTGATGAGAATTGTGACTACTTCTCACAATTTAAACCTCTTCAGAATCTCAAAACATCTTTCATATATGTGTTTGCTTTTGCTAGTCATTACACCATATTAAGTTCACACTTTTTGATGTTTTATAGTGAACTAGATAATTCCCAAAAGTACCAGGGAGAGAAATGGAAAAAGTATTTAGGAGACAGTTATGTGTAGTTCATACAGAAATATTTAGCTCTCAAAAAGTCAGTATTTCAAATGATTGCCTAAATGAAATAATTTTGAGAAAATTTTCATGTGGTTTCGGAATTAAATCTTGTGAAGGGAATGGTTTGGATTGGAAGGCATCTCAAAGCTCATCCAGATCCATCTCCTGCCCCTTCCAATATCCCAGGTTTCTCTAAGCCCCGTCCAACCTGGCCTTGGACACTTCCAGGGGTGGGGCAGCCACAGAATTTCTGGGCAAGCTCTTCCATCCAGTCTACACAAGAGAGAAGTTGTAGGGATGTTGTAATGATTTAACAAAGCCTGGCAATGCTCTTTTCCCTACAAGAGCAGCATCCCTTTCATTGAATTTACTGTCTCCACTAAAAGGCAATTTTTTAAAAGTAAACCAAAGTGATAAGAAGCAAATAGGGAAAAAGATTGCCTCAGCAGAGAAGATAGATGGAAAACCAAAGGCTGTCTTGGGTCAAACCTGGCCTTTCACCTGTCGTTGCTAAGAGGTTTGTGAAATCTGGAGGCCAGATGGGCAAGCACACCTATGAGGCCCTCTCAGAAGGGTCTCTCTGCTCAAAACTCTCTCTTCATCCAAATTTTCTGTTTAAAAGAGCTGCTCACTGATTGCAGTAATAGTCTCATCTGCTTTTTAATTACATATGCCAGCACACCAGAATTTTTGAGTAATTTTTTCTTTCCCCTCCAAGGACACATTGTGACCACTCCGAAAGTGTCAAATATAGATATAAATATCAGAAAGGAGCCCCAAAGCATTGCAGAAACTCTGCAGTTTATCTTAGAGACAGGCAGCAGCTTCCTGACAGCTTGGCTTCGACTTCAATTTTCTTTCTCCCTGCACCAGGCACCATATGCTGACTGTTACACTGAAATGACACTTAACCACAAGCCTGCAACAGAGAGGTTATATTTAAATTCAACTGTTAGGTGAAAGTGTGTTTTAAAAAAACCTCCAGGAAGCTGCATCCAGATGGTTACAGAGAAGAATCTATATCTAGGGATTTGAGGGAGGATCACTTCTGAAGTTGTGACTGTTTAGTGATATTCCCTCTCCTTTCAGGTAGAACTAAAACCATTGCATAATGTAATGTTTAGTATTCATCACTTGACCATTTGGAAGAAATAAAATTATAATAAACTTGGTTTCTTTGGGATTTTCTGTAACTATTTCTCTCTGTGTATTATCGGTCTCAACTTCTTACTTGAAGTTAACCTAACAAAGTAAATAGAAATATTAATACATTTATTTCAACATTTTGTCAGTATAACTTTACTTTTAAATGGCAGAAAGACACTGGAAGAAAGCTCTATAACTGTAGGAATTATCAGCATTGAATATTTGACATTCTGAATTAGATCATTCCCAGCATTTTAGCCTGTTCCATAAAGGGAGAGATTGCAGTCAGGGAGCTGATTATGTTCTCCAGATTTCCAAGGGAAATGTCAGTCCTGACAGTTCCTAAAGCAGTTCAACAAAGCTGTGACATTGGCACAGTTTTTGACTTCAATTTTTGGGAGGAAATGCTTTAGAGTACCTGAGGGTATTTATTAATGTGTTCTTTACTCTGAGTAATGACCCACTATGATCTTCAAATAAGTGTTGGAGACTGAGAACAGATGAACATGCAAAAATCCACAAGTTGACTATACAAACTTTAGATAAGGAGAACATCTGAGCTCCAGCCTCTGATATGACACCATGTGTTTCCATTCCATATGTTCTTTTTGAAGCAAATAGATGAAACAGATGTGAATCAAAACTGTTATCTGAGGTGTTTCCAGAGCAGTAACTTCCCAAAGTAAATTCGCATTTCATCTGGTGTGTTTAGCACGCTGTTGATGTTATAATCGTGTAAAAGTTCTTGTAAAACATCCCTCAAAATTTCTTCCCTTTACACCCCTCTGCACACAAAAATGTGATGTTAATACATGCATACATGCTTATTACAAATGGTAGTTCAGGAATATTTTAGGCATTCACCTAATTTAGAGAAGTCCAGAACTATCTTACATTTACCCAAGGACACTGGAACAGTAAATATGAAGGCAGGATGCTCTCAAAGCCCACCTAAAGCATCCTACAAAGGGAAGATGATGCAAAATTGTACGTATGTGCATGCCGATACGCACATATATATACAAACTAGCAAATTAATTTCAGAACAAGTACTTTAAAAAATACTGTGATTAGGAAGCTGTCAGCATGCTTCTCACAGGGAAAACAGTGAAAGCCAGTCAATAAACAGTGAGAAAACACTATCTTGAAAAAAATAAAGGTACACCTCTAAAGCTGGATTGAATTGACCAACATTTATGTTTGACTTGGTTAGTCCCAAGCCAAGCACCAATCTCACACAAATCAAACAAACTTACTGTTTGTCCTTATATTTTCTTAGCAAAACTCTGGGACACCTCAGTTCTGCTCCTCCCAAAAGATCTGACCTACAAACTCAGTTTAAGAAAGCTCAAGATAAATCTTTTAAGATTGGTCTCACCTAATGAGGCATGGCATGTTGGCAGAGCACTTTCTTTATGGCCCACATTGGCCTTACGAGACACATCCAGTGCAGAGGAGGACAAGTTTCCTTGTACCTGCTTATGCTCCAGTGTCAGGCAACCCACAAATCTGCCATTAATGCACCCAGGTATTTAACTGTGCTACGAATTCATCTCTAATCTAATTTATAAATTAGTATCCATGTAAAGAATAGCCCAATTCATTTTCCCTTGGAATGAGAACAGAGATCGACTTTTTAGTGAAAATTACAGCCAATCAGAAGAAGAAAAATATACATATGAGGAAATTTTACTGTGAGATCTCCAGTCAGACTATCCACAGTCCCCTGTACAACTAACACAGCTGAGTTAAGCTCTAGAAACCATTTTCCAAAAACTCAAAGCCTAAACATTCCCCATCTGAACACATATTCAAAGACATATATAAAAAGATTGTTACTCTGTCTTTTAGCTGTCAATATTCTTGGGGGGGGTTTTAATTCCTCTTTCCCACATGGCAATTTCTTATAAAGAGTAGATCAAGGAGTTAATGATTAGTTTTCCTTCACTTTTATTGCAGAAGGCTCCCTACTCCCTTGGTACAGAGCACAGCCCCTAAAACCCAGAATGATAGAATCATGGAACAATTTAGGTTGGAAAAGCCCTCTAAAATCATCAAGTCAAACCATTAGGACAATGCTGACAAGGTCACCACTAAACTGTCTCTGAGTGCCTCATCTAATGTTTTTTGAACACTTCCAGGAATGGTGACTCCACCACTTCCCTGGGCAGCCTGTTCCAATGCTTTACAACCCTTTCAGTGAAGAACTTTTTCCTGAGATCCGTCTATAATATGGAAGTAAAGGAAGCACGGGTTTGGTAAGTAGATAGCAGTAAAATTTCAGCCAAAATTTCCTTGCCCTCTCCAGAATGTTTGAGAAAAAAAGCAGTCCCCAGAAGAAAGCAAGGAAACAAACACATCACCACACAACTGAAGTGCTTTTGTTGTTGGATTGGGGTTTTTTAAATAAAATAAGAAAAAACTATAATACCTATAATAGGTAGTATGCAATATAATTTAATAACAAAACTATATTTACTATAGGTTCATATCTTTGAAGAGCAGGTTATTTGCAGTTCCAGCTGCTCAAAGGTAGGATATGCCATTAGAAACCAGAATGAATAGAAATTCTGCTTTCTTCTACATCTGACATTGGCTCAAGAAATCTCTTTGCCAGTAAGTCACGTGCATCACTGTCAATGTCACTGTCAGAAGCCAGCACCAAGAGTTCAGAGGCCTTGGAAAGGTGGAAGGGCATATTATCTCCCCATTCTATAGCAAAAGTTGGTTAATGGCAGCACTGAAAGTAACATTTTTGCAATTTACAAAAGAAAATTGTTTGTGTTTAGGTGAGAGATTTTGTGTCATCCAGTGCCACAACCAGGTGGCAAAATTTACTTAAGGGAGGATGACATAAACTATATAAAATTAAGTTGAACAAATATTCTTCATATTATGCAAAAATATACAGCAAAAAACCTTTTTAATTCAATTCTAGATATATTATCTAAATTTGCCACCTGTAAATTTTCCCTCACTTCTGTTTGAGGACCTCAGAATTTCACTGTCCTGTATCAATGCTGTTGTTCTGAAAACTCCTTTCCTGCTCCCAAATCATCAAATCCACAGTACTTTGCCATCTCCTGTAAGTAATTCAGTCCCATGTATTAAACTCCTCGAAGTCAGAAAACCCTCCAGGTTTCCTCCTGTCAGACTGAGCTTTTTACTTTTATTTTTATAGCCTCACATCATTATTTATTTTGTTCCTCTTTTGTTCTCTGTCCCAAAGTTTTTGCAATCAGGATCTGAACCTACTAAAGCAAACTAGGAGGTAAAATCTTGTTAAACCCATCAAGTATTCACACAATCTTCCACTAATGGCAGTGGAACCATCCTAGTTAAAATTAAACTGGTAATCCATCTGCTTTAGCACAGCAATTACACTCCTTAGGTACCTAAATAAACAACTGTCACACCAAGGACTGAAGTCTTTTGAAAATATGAAGTTCTTTTGAAAATCTGTTTCTGAATGCTAATGCTAAGCTGTATAGAAAATGTCAGTGATTGACTAGTGAAAAAAAATACTACTTAAACAGCATATTTAATTGATAGGGCATTAGCCTCAATGACATTTAGAGAACATCAAAGACAGAACATATCAGTATCATGCGGAATATGAAGCAAAAATGAAACTTCAGCAGAATGATCAAATTTAATTCAATGAGCAACAATAGTTAGGATAACAAAATATGCTTTGCAGTAAGTTTACTCATCCTCTTAACTTTATTTGTGCAGCCTGAAATTGGATTCCATAGAAATGCAAAGTTTTACAGATTGCTGAGATCTGAACCTTTATCTTTCCTTGCAGGCTATTTGTATTAATCTACTTTTCTTTGAAGCACAGAGCTATTAAACTGTTAAAGCTTGTTTAAAATGTGGCTATATTTCTATCAATGGGCCCAGATAGTTGAATTATAGATTTTAATTATGCTTTTTATACTTTGGACATGCTTACTTAGAAATATTTGCAACAAAAATATGCAATTAAAGAGCTTTTATTGCTGCTGATTGGTGAATTGTGTATATATATTGACAGCAAGAGGTGGCTTAGCACATAGGAGAAATTACATGGGTCACTTTCTGTTAGTGACTAATACAAAACCCATAGCCAGCTTTGTTCCCCTACTTTTATTAATGCTTTATCATGAAATCCAAGCATGTGAAAATGTAAAATGTTATGTCCTATAGCAGTGAGATACAAGAATATTTCACACTTGAGTAGCACCCATCCTATAAAAGCAGTTAAATACGTAAGAGGAAAATCAGAATTTTTTTCTATTCATCCGACATATGTGACTAACTTCTCCAGTTTAGCAAAAGCAGAACTGGACAGCTTCCATCCTGTAATGTTCAATCACTTTTCAATTGCAAACTGCAGCTGTGGGATGGCCATAGCATGGGGGGAAATGAAAATAAAACAGAATTAAAAAAAAAAAAAGTAGGAACAAGCACTACAGTAAAACAGCAAAGGTGAACTCCATTTGCTTTTCAGGTATTATCAGATCGCAAGGAATGTGTTACTCTGTGCTTTGCCAGATTTGAAATTTTAAAAATCATCTTGTACTATCAAACACACCTGGCAACAGAGTGGAAAGAGATACAAAATAAACCTAATCCTTTCACAAATACTACCACCCTGACAAAACTTTTACAGTATGACATGAGCACATGAGAAAAAAAATGACAAAAAGGAGGAATTCTTAATGGACAAGTGTTTTCTTCCAGAAACTGCTCATTTAAGCTTATCAGTATTTAAAAAATGGCTGAAATAGAAATGACTACAAACAACATCAGAGGGAACACAGTGTGTATATGTAACATCATCTCTGCCTTAAGATTGGTTCCAAAATCTGCACACATATTTTTAAAGTTTTATTTCTTTTTAGTAAACAGTTAATTGTATAACTGACTTCAGTGAAAATTATGCTTTAAAATTTTATTTGGTATGAAAAAGGTGTTCAACCAACCTGGAAATACCTTAGAGAAATAATACAATCATAAAATTGCTAATGGTAGAAAAGATTTCTCAGGCTGTCAAGTCCAGTCATCAACTCAGCACCATGTTCTCCTCTAAACCATGTCCTCAAGTGCCACATTTACACACTTTGTGAACACCTCCAGGGATGGGGACTCCACTATTGCCTTTAACAGCCTGTGCCAGGGCCTGAATATTTTTTCAGCAAAGAAATTTTCCCTAATATCCAACCTGAACCTTCCCTGATGCAACCCAAGGTCGTTCCCTCTTATCCTGTCCCTGTTCCATGGGAGCAGAGCCCGATCCCCTGGCTGTCCCCTCCTGTCAGGGAGTTGTGCAGAGCCTCAAGGTCCCCCCTGAGCCTCCTTTTCTCCAGGCTGAGCCCCTTTCCCAGCTCCCTCAGCTGCTCCTGGTACTCCAGCCCCTTCCCCAGCTCTGTTCCCTTCCCTGGACACACTCCAGCCCCTCAGGGTCTCTCTGGCCATGAGGGCCTAGAACTGGACACAGCACTCGAGGTCCCTCAGCAGTGCCAGCACAGGGGACAGTCACTGCCCTGGGCCTGTGGCCACACCAGGGCTGGGACACCAGAGGTGTCACTGTCCTCTTGCCCAGCTGGGTACAACTTGCTCCTGTCCAGCCTCTGTCCCCAGCACACCCAGGACCTTTCCCGATGGACACTTTCCAGTCACTCTGCCACAGCCTGGAGCTGCAGGGGGTTATTGTGGACAAAGTGTAGGGATCTGGCACTTGGCCTTGTTGGCCACCCTCACACCATTGGTGTGGCCCATCCATCCACTGTGTTTGTGTCCCTCTGCAGAGCCTTCCTACCCTCCAGCCCCTCAACATTTTTCTACTGCATTCAGTAGCTGATCTCATAAAAAGTAAATGTACGGTCCTTGAACACACTGGTTGTGAAGGCTTCTTCCTTGACCTTCTGCTTCTGCCTGTGAGGAGCATGACTGTTTCTCATTTCACAGCATGGAAATTAAATCTCCATACTACTGTTCCAAATTCCACCACTTGCTATCAGTGACAGAAACATCATCACTCTTCATGTTAGAAAGGAGTTAAATAAATCCCAAATCCTAATCCTTTTGCTGGATTAGTCTCAGCATCAAGTCCACAGTGGACACATTTATATTTCTCTCTGTGTATGCCTGTCAATTTACAATGAAGATCAACATACCATTTCATGCTAGTCTAGACCCAGAAATTTCTGTAGTTTGTCAGTTCAGCCCCGCTGCTTTAACTAGAAGTGGATTACTTCATCTGAGATAGAGTTTAATACCCCACAAGACTAGTTCACCAGTCATGTCATTTTTGCTTAAAGTTGTTACAGAGATAGAATGATTCCTGATTTTCAAGACCTGGTAATAGCCAAGGGGTAAATAACATGAGTGTCTTTGCCTGAGGCATTTATAATGTGAAGTCATTCGTTTCACTCCTTTCTTACTTTTCAGCATTGATTAAAAGGTATTACCAAACCCTGTGGCAGGATAATAATTTAATTCAGCAAATAGAAAATATATTTTTGTTCTAAGTTATATCTTGTAGGCCACCTTCTACAGAACATTAGTTGTCCTTACCAGTCAAGAGTAACATCTTTCCCGTTTAGTCTGATTCTAGATTTGATTTAACCTGGTTTCTTAAAAAGTGGCAGTCATGAATCAGTATTTTGGTAGTAGGTGTTACAGATATAGGGAGGTGTTACAGGCAGATGAGTATATCTGTTTCTGAACTTACTGTACATCTTCAAATTATTTTCACCCATTTCTAGAAATATTAAGCCACAAATCACTTTAAAACTATTTTCAGGTTTTATGGCCATATGTCATAGTGGGCAAAATAATGTTACCACAAAGGCACACCCAAAAACATCCATGCAGACTTTAAAGTGAGTGCCAAAACATGACCCTCTCATAAATGCCCTGACTGCAAGATAAGCTGCAGTCAGACCCAGCCATCAATCAGGGGACAAGAAGATGTGGAAAAGCCATCCGTATTTGTTCTGGCACTCGAAGAGCAGCTGGCTCCCTGGATTTGTCCCATGGGTATTAAGCTGGAGCCATTTTCCTCTGTCTGCACTCAGCAGGCAATCTCTCCTGTGGCCTTTCCACCTGTGAGATTGTTACCATCATCTTCCTTTGTTTCCTGGCTGTAAGGGATGTTTCTTGCCAGACCAGCTCCTTCTGATTTGTTAGCATGTTTCAGGATGATCTCATATCACAACAGAGAAGCAAAACACAAGCTTTCTTTCACAGCTGGGAAATGTGTATTTCACAAGGATAGAACCTCTTCATCTCAGGTACACACCACTCAGACAGAGCTGAAATATCAGCCACAAATGAATTTGGTAATTGGTAATTAATTGGTCTAGGTGGACCTTTCTCTGTTCCACCCTACCCTCTCTCAAAAGTTCTGTTCCCTGACTAAATTCTGAGATATTACCAAGGTTACTTAACTAAAATTGACCTTTCGCTACTGTTTTATTCCAGTTACTATGAGAGAACTAATTCTTCTGAAGAGAGGAATGTTAACTCATGCATATCAGCCTTACATAGGAATTTCCAAACATTCAAGCTGAGTTAGAAACAGTAGTTCCATGACCTCTGATTTTGTGGTGTAGAAACTTGCCAAATCCCACTTTGTTTTAGCACAAATATTACATGAAGACAGTTTTATTGCTGTCAACAACAATATAACATCTTGCAAAACCACTCATGGTTTGGAATTCTCATGGTTTAATTGTGAAGACAAGAGAAATAACGTGAAATAAACATGACTTATTCATTGTCTATCTAATTTTGTCTCCCCATAAATATAGAATTGGCACATGAAGACATTTTTAAAAGTAGAAGTACAATTATTTTCCTTTCCTTTTAATGCCCTACTTTGCAACCTTATAAGTTTAACCGTTCTTGTAAATTATCTCTAAATTCCAATGAATTACTATGGTTAAAATTCCTTTTTAAGTTATTCATATTCTACCAGTCTCATAGAATGGGAATATGACCATCACTTAAAAAAAAAAAAAGTGAACTGTTTGATTGTTTATTTCGGTTTTTGTCCCTCTGAAAGAAAAAATGTCAGGGAGTTTGATGTATTGCACTGATTTCTAACACTCCTTCATGGTTTGGGTGCCAAGAAAACACATAACCAAGTCACACAGAGCTGCTATATCAGAACCAGTAAACAAGTACACATTTGTGCTCATCCAGGCCAAGGAGTCAGCTGTAAAAATAGAAATAACCACTACTTCGTCAGGCAAAATCCTAAATAAACAGGAGTTAACCACATGAGAAATAGCTCTACTAAAAGGAAAAACAAATCTCAAAGACAACTAAAACAAAAATGTCTTCCAGACACTACACAAGGCCTGACACCAAGGAAAAAAAAAAGCATGTAGGGAACAAAGCAGTCCTCGAGGGAATTTTATGGGAATTGCTAATGAAACAGAGGCTAAGAAGCCTCTGGAGAGGCATGTGAAAAGATGGGTTTTAAGGATCCAGGTTTTAAGTTGTACTCGCTGGTAATCATAACTTGGCCACCCAGCCTGGGCACTGAACTCAGCACCAACTCCTTTCAGATTCTTTCAAAGTTTGGAGTTGTGCATCACCTGTAATATTTTTCAAACATATATTAACAGCTCTTTGCCCCATCAATGCATGAACACCTAGTGGATCTAGAAAATAAGATACAGGTGGAAAATCTATAGCAAATTATTTTCCCATTATATTATCACACAAGGAATGTTATGGAAAACAGATTTAAATTAAGAGCTTCTGTAGCTGCTAATATATTTTTTTTTTCCTGTACCTTGTCAAGGCTAATTTCATTAACTATATCCAGAATCAAATGGAAAGACAGAGAAAAAAATGGAGCAAAGTCATAATAATCCCTGTATGAAAAAGAAGTTTCATGGCAATGTGTTTCAGTTACAGATTTTCAGAAGTCTTCTATTGTAGCCACAGCTAAAATTTAATGGATAAGTTTAAGACATAATCTAGAGTTGACCAAAAGCAGGAAAAAATGCAGCAAGATCTGACAGAATGTTTCCACCATAAGCATTTTAATACAAGGATGTAATTAGAAAAGATATTTTGGCATTTCCAAGGTTACATTTTCTGAATGTCTGATTCATGAGCAAGGGTCCATAGCAAACTTCATTAATGTCTTGGCCAAAGACTCCTATTAAGACACCAGATTGTAGAGGATATAACCTTTTCTTTCTAATGACTAGTACCCTTCTCACTGAAAAAGATGAATTATTCAATTAATTTATTTAACTCATCCACATCTGTCTTTATATTTATGTATGTATACACATATCTCTACACACACAAACATGCACGCACATACATATACATGTAAGAAATATGTACTCATGAATATATATAAATAAATGCATTCATATTCACAGTGATTCATTCTCACAGTGATCATCAATATTCGGATTCTAGACAGCAGTAAAGTAACAAGCACCACAGTCTACATGTTTTCTGCTTATTCTAATTTATCAAGCCTTGTGATTTGCTCCTGAAAGCATCATTACAGAATCACAGAACCACAGAATCTGCCAGTTTGGAAGGGACCTGCAAGGACCATTGAGTCCAACTCCCTGCACAGGACATCCCAACAATCCCACCCTGTGCCTGAGAGTGTTGTTGAAACACTCCTGGAGCTCTGGCAGCCTTGGGGCTGTGCCCATTCCCTGGGGAGCCTGGTCAGAGCCCAGCACCCTCTGGGGAAAGAACTTTTTCCTGATATCCAACCTAAACCTCCTTCTGACACAACTTCATGCTACTCCTACTAGTCTTGTCCCTGATAGACAAGAGACCAGTGTCTGTCTCTCCTCTTTCCCTCTCAAGGATGTTGTAACTGTGATGAATCTCCCCTCAGTCTCCTCCAGGTGAACAGAGCAAATGCCCTCACCTGCTTCTCAGATGGCTCCTCCAGACCCTCCCCCCTCCTCATGGCCCATCTCTAATAGTTTAGTATCTTTTTTACATTGTGGCACTCAGAACTGCCCCCAGCACTCGAGGTGAGGCTGCCCCAGCCCAGAGAAGAGCAGGACAATCCCACTCTGTCCTGACCGGCCATGCTGGGCTTGGTGCCCCCAGAATAGGGATGTCCCTCCTGGCTGCCAGGGCTGCCAGATCCAACTGACCATGGACCAGGACCCCCAGGGCTCTTCCCACAGCTGCTCTTCAGCCTCTTGCTCCCCAGTCCATACAGAGAGCCTGTGGGCCCCTATCCCAAGTGCAGCACCTTTCTTGTTAAAGTCCATATGGCTGGTGATTGCCCATCTCTCTAATTTGTCAAGGACTTTCTGCAGCACCTTTCTGCCTTTGAGGGAGTCAAACAGCTCCTCTCAGTTTTGTATCATCTGTGAAATTGCTGAGTTCCACCTCCAGTGGAATTTCCAGTCCCACCTCCAGTGGAACTTCCAGTCCCACCTCCAGGCCATTAATGGAGATGTTGAAGAGCTCAGGGCTGAGGATGGAATCCTGAGGAAGCCCACTGGTGACAGGTTGCCAGCTGATGTCATCCCAATCACTATAACTTTTTATGCCTGACCTGTGAGCCAGATGCTCATTACAGGTTTACCCAGCTGTGGTATGGACATTTTGTCCCAAAGGATCCTGCAAGAGACATTCTGGAAATCTTTACTGAAATCCAAAAAGATTACATCAACAGGCTTCCATTGATCAACCAGGTGGATCACCTTGTCATAAAAGGAAATCAGGTTTGATAAGCAGGATTTTCCCTTCATGAAGATGTTCTGTCTGTGGCCGATGACTGTGTTGTCCACCAGGTGTTTTTCAGTACCTCCCAGAATAACCTACTCCATAACTTTACCAGGCCCTGAAGTGAGGTTGACAGGCCTGTAGCTTTCAGGGTCCTCCTTCTTGCCCTTCTTGAATATCAGCAGATTACTCACTGGATTTCTGTCAGATGGGGCCTCTCTGGATTCCCAAGGCCGCTCACGAATCTTCATGAGAGGTTTTGCAATGACATCAGCAGCTCTTTGAGGATTCTTGGATTAATCCCATCAGGCCGCATAGATTTTTAGGGTTCCAGCTGGAGCAGCAGATCCCTCACAAGTTCAGGATAGGCTGGGACTTGGTCATTCTCACAGACATGGTCCCCCAGCTCACAGTACTGAAACTCCCTGGGTCCATCATCATGTTAAAGACAGAGGAAAAGAATGCATTAACCAACCACCAAACCTGTCCCTCTTTGTGAGGTGAACATCCTCACCCTGGTGTGTGCCAATGTTATTTTTACTCTGCCTTTTGCCATTAATGTATTTGAAAAAACTCTTTTAATTTCCCCCACTGGCAGCCTCAACTTCAGTTGAGCTTTGGCTGCACAGATTTTCTCCCCATAATGGGGAGTAATATCTGTATTCTCCCCACGTCATCTAACCCTGCTTCCACTGGGTACACACCTTCCTTTTTAGCCTTATTTCCAAGAGAAGATCCCTGTTCAGCCAAGCTGGTCTTCCACCTTGTCTGTTTGACTTCCAGCATTTGGGAATTATAGACCAGCAAAACTGACCAGCACTGATGGACACCAACACCTGCAAAAATATTTCCCCAGTGGACTTCACTCACTAGTTCCCTGATCAGCCTGAGGTTGTTCCTCTCATGGCCAGAGTTTTTTCTGGAATTTTTCCTCCTGCTATAAGAGATTTTTAACTCATCAACTCCGTGCTCGATGTGGCCAAGACGGCCCCAGCCTCCACTTTGCTCACAATACCCCAGCTCACAAAATCACAGTTGACAAGCAGCAGATCCAGGAGGGCATCTTCCCAAGTCGGCTCCCAGAGACCAGTTCCAAAAGTTGTCATACAGGTGTTTTAGGATATAAGTGATGTTGTTTTAGGAGGTTCTACTATGACAAAAGGATTTTTGCCCACCTCATCAGTTGTCTGGCCTTCTAGTTCCAGAGCCCCATGTCTGTTGTAGGCGGGGCCAGCACTTGTCAGATTCTGAGGAGGAGGAGGAAGAACTTTCTTCCTGGTATGTGCAGTCACTTGCCTCCAGCCTACATCTTCAACACACCCTTGGCTTGCAGGCCTTTGACTAATTACCCTGCAGGGCTGTGAGTCCATCTGCTTCTCAACTACAATGAAGAATTGAGATTCCTGAGAGTCTTGAAACTGAAGCATCTCAGAGAATAATCAGTCTCTTGCTTGATTCCTTGAATCCTATGTATCCCATTTTTAATCACTTGAACTTATTCATTATTTTAAAATTTATTTTACATAGTTAAATACGTGAAATGTAGACAAAATGCTACATTCCGTTTCCTAATGCAGGTTCTCATATTGCTTGTGCTGTGCAAGGTTTAGCCTTCAGTATTATTATTATAATAATCTGTAGTCAGTGTTTTCGGTAAATGGCTAAAGATATTTAATTAAAATACAATTAGATGTGACTTGATAATAAAGGGATGTCTTTGTTTACCCTCTGTTATTAGAGCATATTTATCAAGAAGGAAAGATGATATTGTATTTGAGCTCCTAGTAAAGCATACAATCCTACTGCTAGCAGTCAGGATATAGGTAAGGAATCTATATTAGTTATAGTTCAAGAGCTGTAAGGATATAGTTCAGAATTAGCTGAAAAACAAATACTTATTTTAGATTAATCAATTACCTTTCCTCAGGTCCCAAATTCTGCTTTCTTTCTGAATACCTGGTAGACTGTCTCTTCTGTTTTGATTTTAAATTACAGTACTCATATAAGTCAAAACCTCTATATGTGCCTTTCCCTTGAGAATTTAGCATTCACTTCTCAAAGCCAGATTACATCTCTTGGATGTATGTGGGACCTGCATACACAACTCCTAAATTGCTGGTGGGCTCTGCGTGCGCATTTTTCAGAGCTCCGTATATATCAACTTGTCTAGTCAGTAACAATATCTTCTCAAGTTGAATAAATAAAGTAGAAATTGAGAGTATCAGAAGATGAATTGAGATACAGAGCCATTAATGACCTGAAGAACACTGTTATCCATAACAATCATATTGGGATTCTAGGCAGAATAGAGCAACAAGACCTTATTTTGAAGTATTGCTTTTCTTCAAAAGGGTCTCTGCTGGAATGAACCTGTAGCTACAAAAAAAAAAAAAAAAAAAAAAATTCACAACCAGCATAATGACTGTGAAAACCTGTAGAATCAATCAATCTGAGCTAGAAGGCAACTAAGATTTGGACAGAGATATTGACCACGACCTTAACTTAACCATAGTAGAAGAAAAGGACAAAAATTCTTGAGTGAGCCCATTTGGTGTCAATAGTTCTTTTTCTGCATGGAAAAGGCACAAATGCCCTTCTATACAAAGAATCACACATTCCAATCAATACCACTGGTTTTTTATACAGACAAGGTTTCAGTGCTACTCAGTCATTTTTCTCTGTATCAGGCATAACATGCCACCCATACAGACTTAACTTATGGTCAAAAAGAACAACCTGAAAGCCAATTCTGTTTGGAGACAGCTACTGCCCTAGCAGCAGTAAGAGAAAAACAACAATATGGGGGGTAAAAAAGAAGCACAGAGAATTTGATTCAAGTAATAATAATAAAAAATCCTTTTTTCTTCAGTAACTAAAAGAAATCTTGGTAATTATTTTCTACTTTATGAAAGTCACCAGCATTTGATATCCTCTGCATCTTGAACATCACTGATAGAACCAGCAGGGATACTGAAATGAAAATGAAAAGGAAGGGCAAATGAAAGAACAAAGACCAAAATAACAAAAAGTCTTCAATTAATGAAAATGACCTGAATTCATCCGCAAAATCCTGTCAGTCTACCCTGCTGACTGAAGAATGTGTCTGTTATTAGTGTTAAACAGCTTTTATACTACTTCAGTGATTGCATGAGACCATTAAGTTACAGCCTCTATTATACTAATTTTTTTAGGGCAACTTAAATGATTCATGAACTCACTAACTGAAATGATTACATGCCATATTCTCTAAATAAATTTCTTTGTTCTTGAGAAACATATCAGTAGGAGGTCTGATGTAATAATTATCCTTAAAATATTAGATTTTGAAAGAGGGTATATTCTAGAAATAGATTATAATAATGTTTACAAAAATAAGATTTGCTCTTCTCCATGCCATTTGAGTTTCTTTAGGGTCTTTGATTAAATACACCAAACAATAAGGAGAAATACAAAAAGAGATTGTCAAAACACAGACTCCAGCAGTGTATTATGAAAAAGAAATGTACAGAAGGCAACCTTGGCATCAATATTCTCCTTTGTTGCCAAGCTGAAACACACTCATGTTGTCGTCAAGCTGACTCCTGAGAACACCCCTAATCCTGCTGACACAGCCAGCACTTTTCCCCAGCACCCTTCCCAGTGCTGCTGTGTCTCACCAAGGGAAACTCCACCCTTGCTTCCAAAGCCAGGAGGCTGATACTGAGCCAGCCAAGTGAGGGGATATGGGGTAAGTCTGAGTCTGGTCCCTGGCAAAACACCTTAGAGGCCTTTGAGGTCTGTAGAACTCAGGGCTCTCTGATAAATCAATTTTGGTATTCTGAACATTCTGCAAGATTCTGTAGGAAGCCAGAATCACTTAAAAATACACTGTTTCTCCAGGGGCTGTCATGCTTTTCATAGACTCACAAAATGGTTTGGGTTGGAGGTGACCTTAAAGCCCATCCTGTTCCACCCCCTGCCATGGGCAGGGACACCTTCCACTATCCCAGGCTGCTCCAAACCCCATCCAGCCTGGCCTTGGACACTTCCAGGGATGGAGCCTTTTTTCCAAGATCTTAAAAGTTGAGCTGAAGGCTGATATTGTGGATCAATCTCAAAAATGAACTTGATTTCTCCTTTGTTCTTGGCTAAAAAGTGCTTTCCTTTACCCAGAGTAAATGACTTCTCTGTCGTCCTGCCTCACAGCGTAAGAGATCTGGAAAGACAGGTCATTTTGGGAACCAGAACTGCCTACCTATCTTCCTGTTAATTTCTGAGCCCTCATTTCTGTCTGCCCTTTTCCTGGGCCACAGGAACCCACAAGAGCTCAGACTCTTGTTATTGCCCATCATTTATCCATTCATATGGAGATATTCCCAGCAGAGACAGACCCCTTACACATCTGGGATTGTGGACACAGACATAACCAAGTTTACAGTCTTTATCTTCTGCACCTGTCATGTCTCTGGTACCCAAGTTAGGAGCCCCATGATTCTCCCAGTGCCATTGGAGATAGCCAAATCCTCCTTCACCTTTGTGAACCTCCAGTCTAGGGACTTGTAAATCCCTTAATATTCTGGCTAAACTTGACTAGGTTCTGGTTATAATTCACCTGAAAACATGTTCTTAAATTTTCTGTTATGTATGCATGTCTTCTCAGTTTAAATTTTCCTTTATTTCCACCTTTTCACAAGCACATACCCTCCAGAGAATGCCCTGGATAAAGATCAAGAAACTACTATAATATTGAAAACAGGAATTGCTAGTTGTAAAGCATCATGACCTGAGAGGTTTTTAGGCTCTAAAATTAAAACAAAAATGCTTTTCCTTGAAAGGGATTTGCATTTAGAACAAAAGGATGGAAATTCAATTATTTTGGGGGACATTATCCAAGTATTGCTAGACTTGGAAATACGGTCATCTAAAGCTTTAATTTTGCTCAGGTATGTCCTTATTTAAGCAGTTTCACCAAACCTAGTTATTTAACTACTGTCATGCCTTTTTATGCCCAGCTAAATAGAATAAGAGAGGCTGTTGTATCACAATCCAAAATTAAACTCATTGATGTTTTTCAGATCCAGACATTCTTAAAAACATACTGGACTACAAATATTATTTTTCTAGTGGAAATTTTCAACTCACAATCCCAAAAACTCTCTTTGAGCTGCTCTTGCCTGTTACTAGCCTATGAGCCTCTGTATTTAAGAAGAGAACTTACTGCATTCCCCAGCCTAGCCTTCTGCAAACATTCTAAGAATGATGATTCATCTGATTTCTGCACATTTTTTCCACCAAGTTGCATGGAATATTCTCTAAAGGAAGCTGATCAACTGATGGAGTGAATTTCTGGAAAAGGCAGAGAGAACCACTCCTGTTATTCCTGTTAAAAACACTTGTATTGGAAACCTTTGTTGGATGACCTTTGTTAGTTCTTCTTCATGCTTTGGAATTCCAAATTATTCAGTTCAAATCAACCTCAGGAAGAGCACAAGGAAATGTTACTCCAGACTGTACCCTGGAGTGAAAATTAGTATTCAGAGCATATTGTGTACCTGCACAACTGAATCCCCTAGGATTTTATTAACACTGGCTGTCACATGTGTCAAGAAATCTAGTGAGAACTGTGGACTGAAATATTTTGATAGGGAATAAAAAAATTACAAAACCAACTAATGTTGACAAAACCAAGTAATTAGTGAGTGTTGAGATAAAATCTTGAGTCTTCCTTATTTTGCCCTAGGGATTCAGTCACCAGAGGATTCAGAACAAAGGAGAGGAACCCAGTATGTTCTTATTTTTAACCTGATAGCTTTATTTTCCAATGCTTCTGTTTTTGTAGCTGTTCATGAACCAATCCCTTTTAAAACAATCTCTGCTAAGAGCTACTCACTTCTTCAAGAGATTTTTTCCCCTTTTGCAAAGTAGTATTGGTCACTTATTAGGTGTGGTTGCCACAAAGGGTGTCAGTGGTCACTAGAACTTCATCCACATTCATCTGCATCACATCTTATATCCCTTTCCTCTTATTCATTGGATTGGGAAGGTTCTGTAACCTTGTATGTCTCAGAATTTCTTTAGTAATTACGAACCTTTTATAAAGAACCAACCTAAATTTATTCATAGCCAGTTATTCCAATGTGGTTCTAAGACATCCATGGCTTTCAGTTTAAATAGCTCATCTCACTTTATAATATGTATTCTGTTGACAGGAATTGTATCTTCTTCCAGCTCTCTTTTTTTCCCTCTAAGTATTGTCAAGTATTTCCACCTTAAAAGAAAGAGTGAGGCTCTTTCTTCCCCTGATTTTTCACATCTGTTTCAGGTTTTAAATTATTTTTCTTCAACAAAACTCCACAGTATCCCTGAGGAGATTTCCTCAAAACCTTATTTGATAGCATGAATACTTCCCTATCTCTGTAGAAATTACCTCTTCTGATACAATGTAGGTTCTTTGCATAATTTCACAATCACTCTTTCCATCCTGGTAACCTCTCATCTCATTCTGTTTGGATTTAAATTCCTTTGTCTGAGTAGCTGATTTAAATAAGAGGCACAGCACTCCCTTTGTGTATTAAATAACAAATTATAAACTTGGTTTTCCTTGCCAAAACCCTTATTGACGATAGCTACAGGAGCCACCTTCATGAAGTACTGACATAGCATATCCGTGAATCTAGAGGTTTTCAGCAGCCATTCTGGTGCTTTCTTGGTGGTTTTCTTCATAGATCAGTGGCAATGAATATAACGAAAAACTGTGGCAATTATTAAATTTCCTGCAGGAGGGTATTTCCTTTGAAGCATTAGAGGGAATAGAACACTGCCACATAATCAACACAACCAGCCCACCAATTCTAGCTTACAACAATGTCGATAACATAAGTTGGAATTATTTAGTGTTCTGCAATACCAGATTAAAACAACATTTCATATAAATTTGTCTCTTTCAGTCATGTCCTATAATTCTCCCCTGGCCTTGGGGAGAGTCAGCTTCTTTGCCAATGAATATAGCTGAACTTTAATGTATAGAATATAATATGGGTAGCAGATGATTTTTCTACTGGTACATTCCTACAATTGATGCCCCAGTTGGTTTTATCACAATTGTTTTATGCTACAAAAGCCAGATAAGGAACTAAGAAAAAGTGTAACTTTTATGTTTAAAAAAATATACTGAAGTTAAGACCTCTTATTATAAATTTTGCTCATGTAATCAGGATGTTCCTTGGTGCAAATCTTTGACTTCACCCCTATAATTTATAACAGATCCATGGTCAGGTGAACGTTTGTTTACAGTGATCAGAGGGTGTGGGTACAAAGCAGTTGCTTTTTGCTTCATTGACATACTAACAGGGAGCTTGGCTTTAAGCTGAAAAAGGGCAAATTTAGACGGGATATTTTTGTCTGTAAGGGTGGGGAGGCCCAGGTACAGGGTGCCCAGAGAAGTAGTGGCTGCTCCTGGACCCTGGAAGTGTCCAAAGCCAGGCTGGAAGGGGCTTGGAGCAACCTGGGCTAGCGGAAGATGCCCTTGCCCATGGGAACTGGGTTATCTTTAACGTCCCTTCCAACACAAACCAGTTGGTGATTCCATGAAAATAGAAATGCTAGCATACTGTTCAAAGAGCGATCAATTTTCTTGTATTAGGCTAAAAGTTTGACTACATTTATTTTAAATGGAAACAGGTTATATAAAATAAGAACTGAAAAAAGTAAGCCTACTGAGTGTTATTAAAAACAACTGCCATATGTGAAATTAAACTTTAAAATCAGTCTGTCTCCTGCCACGCAAGTGACAGAAATAGAAGAATTAGCACAACATTGTTTTACTCAATAGCTGAGAAATAATGTCAATGTTTTCTTCAAGTAAACTCCACTTTAATATTCTTTATTATTCTGTCTGTTGGGTGTTTTTCTAGTTCTCTGTCCTATTATCTGATTTTATTCATTCTATATCTTTCGTGGGCCTGTAGTGTGTGACCTTGACATCATTCAAACCAATGTCAAACAATGGTCAAGAGAAAGGCCTTTGTACCTGTAACTTCAGTATTTACAGAAAAATGCATTACCTGATATAACCAAAAGCAGAATAGCATGTATTCTCTGTTTTTTAATATGATTTTGATTAAAATAGAGAATGCTATTAATGAGGGAATGAAATAAAATCTTTGTGATATTACACAAATGTGAGATTTTTTTTTCCCCATATCATTACTGCTTCTCCTGAGACTGCAAATGGAGGAGAAATCAAAACATCATTCTAGCCACTGAATAATTGTTCCATTGTTGGAAAGCAAAAATCCAACAGCAGAATCTTCTGCTTTACCCCTTAAACTATGACGTGAAATATGTGCAACTCACTGCTGGGTTTTATGTTATTTTTATTAAAGTGGTTTAATTTCTGTTAGTTGTAGACAAACAGTCCCAACATGATGTTGATCATCCTTAAGTTTGTTCCCATGGGCAGCAGGACTTGATGCATTTTGGCAGAGATACAGCTGGATCAATGAAGTGAGATACACTTTATCTTGTGTAAGGCTTGGATGCTGTCAGTCTGGAGACCCAAGAGGAGAGCTGCTACTGCTCAAAGCCCATTGGTTCTTCTGGAGCCAGCCCCTCCCCCAAAAGAGAGACAAGACTTTTGGTAGCTACTTGCCACATTTGTGCCATTAAAAAAGAAGGGTCTTCAGGCATTTTCTGTCTGACCCTGCTGTGCTACCAACACCCTGCCAGGAACGGTTCAAATGGGACACAATCCCCTGGAGTCCCTCACCCTACACATCTCATTCATCCTCAGCCCCATGGATTTCAACCTGGCATGGATTTAAAATAAGGAAGAAGACTTTCCTTCATTGTTAATCTTTAGATATCAGGTCTCAGATGTGTGGTTCAGGGGCTGAAGAGCTCCAGGACTGGAGGGGCTCTGTTGGGGCCTTTCTCCCTTGTTAATACAGCTGAGCCCATGCAGGCAGGTGCTTTCCTCTTCCTTACCTCTCCCTTACCTGGCCCTGAGGGATCGTTTCCATTAGGTAAAAGACAGGTGAGGGAATGAACAGACAATTAGGTTCCAAGTCCTATAGCCTGATAAAGCTCACAGAAAAGCAACAGGGATTAAATTTACAGTGTGTGGCTTCTAACAAGGTCATGGTGTTCTGCACTATTCACTAATGGGACCATATTTTATGAGGAAACTTTACCACAAGATTTGTTTTTGGAGGGCTGAATCAAAAAAAGTACAGCTTGTGCCTCTTTTGACTTCCTGGCTCATTGCTTGAAGGGAATAGGCAGAGAATGGAATTAAATATTTTGAACAATTTCTGTGGGATTGTGTAAATTAAAGTCAATTGAAACCTACACACAAACCCAAATAAATATTAGCAATGTGATTACAGATCTGTGGAACTTAACAATGCTGCTGTAATGATGGCTGAGAGGAGAAAAATTCTCAATTTACAAGGACCTGTATTCTCATAATACAAGGACCTGATTGTAAAAGCTCAAATGAAATACAATTCCATCTTTCATGTTTTAGCAAGATAATTTCGGTTCTGTTTTGACTAATACAGAATAATGGGGATAAAATATGCTGCCTCGGTCTCTGCATTATTGCCTTTACATTACTGGTCCTGACAGCTGGCTTTTAAAATGCAGTAAATATTGGGCAATGCTGTTCTGTTAAGACAAGCCACTTCATCAAGCATATTTCCAAATCACACTTTATTTTCAAAATGTGTTTAATTTCTCCGTATATGGCAAAGGAGCCCACTGCAAAATTGACCTGCAACGGAGTGCCCTCTACTGCATGTATTTGGGAAAGGAAAAAAAAAGCAAATTCCTTAAAAATAAAATCTTTACATGCTGAGACCAGCACTTTTGTGACAGGCCATTGGACCTTGAACTAAATATAATATGCATATAAGCATATATCACATTTACCTTCTTCCAGAGGACTGGATATCACTAGGGAATAATAACCTAAAATAGGTATGACATTTGCACAAACTATTCTGTGGCTTTCAGTGAAATCAGTGTGTGTCTGCCCATACCAATATGGTCTGTGTTTTTAGGATGGGCAGTTACTAGAAGAGCTGAAAATCTGCCCTCTATTGCCCTGCTGCCCCACTTTCTCATGGCTGTTGGGACAAATCTACCACAATTTGAAGTGAAAAGTATCTCTGCTTATAGGTTTATTTTCTCAGTCTTTAATCTCTCCTGGGTTCTTTTGTCCTTTCATCTATTTGCCATATATTCATATACTATGCCATATATTCTGTCTCATATTAGACTGAATTCCCTTTTTCCTTCCTATGTCCTGGATAATATTGGATGCTACCGTGTTACATCCATTGCAAATGATTGAGAAGATATTTTACCAGGGCTGTGTCAGAAGAGTAGGGACTCAGAGGTTACAAACATCATTGAAGCAATTCCACAGCAAGGCCAAAATTCTCAAGTAGACCTATACTTTTGAAATCTTTCCCTGTTTTTTTTTTTTCTTTTCTTAGTCTGAATTGGGCCAGACTAGTGCTGAGATTTGTAATGCACCAACACCTGCAACCTCTGTTAAAATTCACAGTGGTTCTTATCTCTTGATTCCTCAGGGAAGAGAACACTCCTTTTCAAAGCATTGGCATAAACCAATATTAAATGGCATAAACCAACATTAAACATTTTTGAGTCACTTTTGAAATGCCCTCCTTTGTACCATGAAGTCTGTTCGGTCAGCAGTATATGCAGAGCCATAATTTCATTCTTAAACCCTCAGCTTAAGTCTTGATGAGCCACATGGGAAAAAAAAATTGAACTTGATGCATGATCAAAGGTGATCCCTCTGCAACCAAAGGTGGTGTTTGAATCCCTAGCACATTTTTGATTGTATCATGAGGACAGAGTAGAGGTATGTAGTAAACAACAAAGCTTTACAGAGCAACATAATCAATTATCAAAAGTTCTTAAAAAAACCCAGAAACAACACAAGCAGCATTTCCATAATACACAGTGGCCTTACATATATTTCAGCATTGAATTTGGTGTCTATAGATTTGTTCCCACAACTGACCCTTTCCCTTAAGGAAACGCTTATTGATAATTTACAACTTCTAAGGACGGCATCTCTGTAATTGCTTTCCCTTTGCTTCATACCTGTAAATCTTGTATCTTGTGCTAAATCCCTGTCGACTTCTGTCCACAAAATCTGTGTATTCCTGTGAGCGATGGAAGGGTCCCTTATCAGAGAGGAGCCAGTCGAAGGGGCTTGTGGCATGCTGATCCGAGACAGCAGCAACCGCTAAAACCCAGCAATGAAGACTCAGTGTTATCCACTCCCATAGAGCCATCAGAGAGAGCAATTCAGCACCAGCACTGCATCGCCATATCATGCTTCCACTGGGGACTTAGAGCCTTCATTCTCTTAGCTTTCCCTCAACACCTAGACAAAATACACAGTCAATTAGATAAGCACGCACTAGGCATCCCTTGGAAGTAGAAACAAGTTTCCTTTCTTTCAGCTTAAAGAGATAGTGGCCTCTACTTTATTATATTTTACATTAGCATAAACCCCACTAGGCTAGTTAACAGTGGAGTGTTTCAGTACTTCCAATGCTGTGAAACTAATGTCTTCATTAACATCATCAGCGATAATATTTACTGTTGAAGGGAAACCTTCACAAATCATCAGGGGAGGGATTGTTGGGATTTTTTTTTCATTCATGCTAGTCATTAATGAAAAATATGCAACATCAGATTCTCGTCTGTTAGCAGCAGTACAAAATCATTCAGCAATGTTGGTACATAAGCTCACAGTTCACACATTGGACAGAAAACAGGTGAGATTCAGAAGACCCAGGCTGCTTTCTCTTTTCCCATAATGGGAAAAATTCCATTATGGTTTGTCTTCACTGCAATGTGACATTATTCTGTCCAAACCAGCATCACTGGACAGAATGACTGCCCTGATCAAGAGTTCAGGAACTGCCCACAGTGATGGGTTCAAATGAGTTATTCCAACTCCAGGTGCTGAAATTTTGAGTATCCCTGACAGCAGCATTTTACTTTCAGTCCAAATCACTCCAACTCAATGGATCAGCCTAGAAACCCCTTTTAAATGGTGTCTAAACAATTTTTTTGTGTGCCCAGTCGCAAATCAGGTATTGATTGCATCATGTTGGAGCTCAGTGAAGACAAGCCATAGTTTCACTTTGTACCTCAGACCCATACCTGTGGAATGGGCTAATGTTTCTAATATTTTGCAGAGATTTCATTAAAACATGTATGCAAGATCATGAGGTTTCCAGAGATGACAAAGGTCATGTAGATTTCTAAATATACCAAAGCAATCAGTTCCAGTTTTCAGTCTAAGGTGAAACAACTCAGCATGAGTTAAAATATATGAATGAGAGCTTTAATTTTTCTAGCTGATGAGTTTACAGGGAATAAAATGTTGGATTCACATTCACTCAAATCAGCACTCATCATGACATTTTTTCCATGCCCTTTGCTATGGTTTTTGGAACTTGGTGGGAAATTTTTCCTTCTCATCAGTAATTTGGTCTATAAGTTCACCCTGAAAGAAAGGTAATTCCAACAGAACAGTCCTGCAACTGCACCCCCATCATTATAATGAAAATTGTGTCACTGAATAAATATGCCCTGTGCATATATGTGAGACATTAATATTTTCAAGAGTCTGCAGGAAGCTGACTGCCTCCAGGAGAGCACAGAGGTTCTTGTGAACCAACAGGAATTTACAGTCTGAGAATATAATAATCTGTCTATACAACCAGATAAATACTCAAGCTTTATGTGGTGTAATTGTTTGTTACATGATTTGGACATGATTCTGCAAACAATAAATGTATAAAGAAAGACACTGCTCATATTTCATGCTGAGCATGTACCAAGACACTGAGTTGTAACCATAAACAGTTACAGCCATGCAGTAGTTTCTGACCATAAAACACAGTTTGCATTAATTTTATAAATCCTTTTGAAATGAGATTCCAGGAATCTACAACAGAGACCTCTCAGACATTTATTTTTACTCACAAGCCATCACTTCCGTACCAAAGAGTCTGCATATTTGTGTTTACTGTATGAAATTTGAGTATCCTCTTCCTAGACTGGTAGGGTTTTTTTCCTGCACAGACTGAAATTCACGTATTTGAGGTTACACCACTACATAACCTTTTCCCCACTGTATGAGAAATTCCACACAGATCTGAAGCAAAACTGAAATGCAATAGATTGCTCTACTGGCTCATAAAAGCCATGATGATAATTTGGTTGCCATTTCCTGTTAAAAAATATCTCAGTGTAAATGAAGAAAACATTCCAGTCACTTCCAGACAGGCCAGACCAGCCTCTGCATCACAGCAGAGTGAAAATTCACAAATGCTTTTCTCTCTTCTTATCATTAATCAGGGAAAAATATATTGCACAGAATATTCATTGCCTTCCACAATCTTTAGCATAGACAGGGAACATCCTGGGCATTATTTCTTGACATTATGTGAAGTTACAGAAAGTGAGTGCAATGAAAATTAAAATTAGAATTTTCATACCTACTGCGATATTAAAATTTCTAACTTTTCTATTGAAAAAATTCACGTAGTTGATTAAATGAGACGAGATAGGAGTTTGCTTTTTCAGGTACTTATTAACACTAAAGTGTTTTAGGCCGCTAAACTGTAATGATGACTAATTGAGTCCCTTTTGAATTCAAAATTATAATATTAGGATTGGAAAATGAATTACTGTGTATATGTAGCATCTTCATAAAACTAGACTAAACAAGCACTTGGAAAGGAATAGAGAAGAGCCTGGAGTTTATATTCGGCTTAATGCTGCACCTCATAGTGTGTCATAAATTAACCACTGGCAAAATACCTGCAGAGAACCTGTTAGGGTACAGAAGAAAATAATCTTGTTTTAAAGATCTCCCTGTTTTGAAGATCTATAGAGGTATTTTACATACCAAGAGAATAAATTTACAGGAGAGAAATAAGAAGAGAAAAATCATGTGTGCTTTTGTAACTGGTACTTCTCCACTTGTCTCTGCTGCCCAGTCATTGGAAAGTCATTCTGCATTGCATTAATTCTCATAACATCCCGGAGAAGGAAACTTTAACAAACAAGGGACAGAAGCCTGAAAAGACAAGTGCTAAGGGAGGGGTTAAGCTGTTAGAGGGATCTAAATGTTTGTTTCCCATTAAAAGATAATTTAGAAAATTCTAGCCAAAGGATTTTTGCAAAGCTTATAGTATCAGAAATATCTTAAAATTTTGAATATTCAAATTTTCTGATAAATGCAAATGCCCTGAAAACATTTTCTGAAGGCTGTTAGAAGCATATGGATCATACAAAGTTAGCAGTTACAAAGCCACCACTGAACACCAGGGAAGAACAATCTGTATTACATTCGTGGTAGATAAAGGGTGGGGCATGGCAACTAAAACACCTGTTAAGTACCAGAGCTGGTGGATTTTCAAGTAGAGAAGACATTATACAGAGAGAAAATAATGCAATATTTATTCTGTGATAAACTGTCATATCAACAACTGTCTCTTTGAAGTACTGGTTTAAAGGACAATTCTCAGGTATAGATGTTCTGCACAATTATTTTCTGTTAACCCCATGGTTTCACCCAGCTATCACTTGTAAATGCTGTTAAGTTTTTGGTCCTACTTCTAAATTCTGAGGTTAAGGTGAGCTCGAGAAGAATAACAGTCTATTCTGTTCTTTGTTAGAAATCTATTGTCTCCTCACTGGCATTAGTGCAGCAGGAATTTGGCTCAGCATCTTCTGGGAATACCATAGCTAAGTCCTACTTCTCATGAACATGTAAAGGTTCTGGAGACTGGCAAAACCCATGTATTTATGTTGTGTGAGGATACAGAGCTGGCAAGTGCAATGCAAACATTGTGGCCGCTGGGACAAATCTCATCGAGCTTCAGCTGTGAACAAGAGAACAGAGCATCTGTGGTCATTTTGTTGTCCTTGTGATGTTGGGCAAACCCTACCAAATTCAGTCTTTCTTTTCTAGGCTATTTTTTTTTTAATGATTAAAATTTTATATAATTACATATGGTAGTATATGAACTCACTAAGACACTAAGTTAAAATAGTGCAGATTGAAGTGTTTGCTTGATCTGTGGGTTGAGTTGTCTTGCTTACAGAACATTAATTAATAAATGATGTGTACTAAGATACACAGAATAATATAGAGCCAGCCCAGATGTGTGCACAACAATGCCTGAGAAAAAAAAAAAAAAATCAGTAAGTTAAAATCCTTTCTAAAATGGAAATTGTGGAAAAATTTCTCAGGGAAAAAAAAAATCAATCTATTGTTACCTCAGTGCATGTAACCTTTTATTTCTCAAGAGGTGAGAGTCAAGTATAATACTGATATGTTAATATACAGTAGAGATATAGCTGCTAAATTGGTCATTACTATTTCACTAGTAGAGCAATCTTTTATGTAAGAGACAATAAAGCTGATATTAGGCATCGCCAGTAACTTTTTTGGGCCACATCTATCTGCAGTTCTCAAGAATCAAAATAAAATTACTGTTAAAATGTATGGGCATTTTAATAAGATCAGTTTGGGTTGTTTTGTTTGTTTTTTTTTTTTTTGTTTTTGTTTTTATTTTCCCAATATTTCTCTCTACACTGCAATCTGAGAGGTGTATTTGAGGCCTTGGTCTGGGATCCCACAGAGATCCCCTTCTGTCAGTGGAAATGCAGAAGACCAGAGTTTCTCTGAAGTCCTTTGGTTTTTATGTTCATTTGAATTCCAAGAAAATGCTGATACATCCCAGCTCTCTGTGGAAAACTGAGAATCCTCTATCCCTCTGAAGTGGGATTCTCCTGACTGTTACTTCCCATAATGTTGAAATAAAAATTTAAGACTGTTATTCTCAGATATTTTCTTTCAAAGGAAAATAATAAATAAATTTTTATAATATTAGAAAATTAACATATCTAAGATGTTGCTTTTTTATGCATAACACAAAATTGGCTTTCTTTGAACTAGTCAAAATAATTAAATATTACTTATATATCCTTTAAAAACAAACAAAGAAAGAAAAAAATCTGATAACAGATGGAGGAGAATACATCCAATTCTCTTTGTAGGCAGTTGGATTTCAGCTAGATCATAATTTTACCATTTATGAGGGTTTTGGAACTCCATCCGTCCATTACATACA
This sequence comes from Petroica traversi, assembly GCA_025920805.1. NCBI lineage: Eukaryota > Metazoa > Chordata > Aves > Passeriformes > Petroicidae > Petroica > Petroica traversi. The sequence continues at coordinate 2,741,230 of JAHLSL010000200.1, forward strand.
AGCCTTAGGGCTTTCAAAGTTACTGCTTTTGATCAAATGCAATACATGGTGTAGTAAAGTACTCTTCATATTTCTTTTAGATTGCACATCACGGAAAACAGGAATGGAGCAAATCCTTTGTTTTCTAGCTATTACACAAAAATTCTCAGGAATGCTACAACTTTGAATCAATGGCAAGCAGTAACCTTTAATTCACTGTAGCTGGATGGGAGACAGTGAAGCTCAGAGAAGGCAAGATAAGTCCAGACTATTTTTTTCAAAGGTTTTTTGACACTGAAAAATGGAAAGACATTTTGCATAAAGGATAAAGCAATAGCCTGTGTCTCAGAGATTGCTCTTATCTGCTATAAGTCCTTGGGTTTATCACTTCATGTGTCTCTGCTTTCACTTCCTCATCTGAAGTGTGATGATCATATTGCCCCCCTTGGCAAAGCACCACAGGACCTACTGCGTTATCATCAGTGACTCTTATTCTTTTTTCAAGAAGCAATTTTTCCCATGCTAACAATTTTAAATGAATGAGACCTGGGGAGGCACCTGCCCATGGAATCCTCACACAGCCTGGTGTGAATGAAACAGACACAAAGCTGTGGAAGAAAAGAGCACAAAATGCTGCAACCAGTATCAGCTACAGAGGAGAAAGGTAGAGCAGAGAGCAAAAATATCTCAGTTGTGCTCTGCTCTGGGCTTAGCCACCAGAGGTTTTGTTCTACAAAGGAAGGTACTCAAATCCACAGAAAAAACTTCTCCCAAGATGAACTTGCTGAAGAATAGCAAAAGAATTTGTGAACAGATGTGGGCTGCTCTGTCTTGGGGTCACAGCTTGCTCCAGTTTGAAGCCCCACCAGATGTCTGGTGCAGGAACAAGAGATCCAACAGGTATCTCTAGTAGAACAAATAAGCGGACAGGCATTTGGGGCATTGGAATCACAGAGTCACAAGAGTCACAGTGGTTGGGGTTGGAAGGGTTCTTAAAGCTCAGCTCGTTCCAATGCCAGCTGGCCCAGGTTTCTCAAAAGGACCAGGGTAAAGCATGGTGAGCTCTCCCTGCCATCAGATTTGACACATGAGAGCTGCAAGGGACAGCATGTGACACTATGGAAAAATTAGAGGGCACCTGGATAGACAAGCCATATTTGTCAACATGATTTTCTGGAGGGTGATGTAATCAGCTTGTTCCCCAGTATTATTCTGAGCTACAATAATCTGAAAAAAGAATTTGAATGGAGAAATTAATTCTATGTCTAAGAGGCTTAGAAGAGTTTTACATTCCAGGCTTAAGAGTAATTGGGGTCTTCATATCAGGTCCTGGTAGCAGTTTTGACTACACACACCCTAAATCAGCAACTTTCCTTTATTCAAACAGAACTTCATCCACTGCCAGATTTCAGCTTTCTTCTCCCCTCTCCAAGATAAGACACCTGTAACTATGTCCTTAACAGCTGAAATAAAGAACAAATAAGATGTCTGATTTTAATTTTTTTTTAAACAACCCTGATATTTTTTCCTCGTCCCTGCCTTCAGAGAAGAGGAGAAAACGCAAAATGCATCCACAGAAGGAGAGAATATATGTCAGTCTGACCTCTGCAGCTGCATCGGGTCTGTCTGGAACGTGAGGGCTGGCTGTTGAGTGTTACAGCTCTTGCCTTGGTATTTGCTCTGACCCTGCAGTATTTCACTCCTGCAAGTGCCTGTGAGCCTTCAGTTGATGTCCCTATGTGCTTTCTGTAGCTTCCCAGTGCAGCAAGTGCCAGCCTCCTCAGCTCATGAAGTATGTGTTGGTTGTTAGGTGTACCGAGGTAATTGTTCCAATGTCTGATATTTGTAAAAGACCTAATTTTTTTCCTTTGCTGCCCAAATCATGATGTATAAATTCCCTCAGGCACTTTTTAAAGCTGTTAATCTAAGTTCATCCTCCTGTGCAAACAGATCCTTATGTGTTTTAGCTGATGATGAAAAGCAGCATCCCCAAATTACCATTGTAGTCTTTCTGCCTTAATGAGTGAATCTGTAAGGAGCCCAGTGAGGGGAAGATATTACCTGTCAAGGCTCTGAGTGCATGAAAAGGCCTCAAAAGCCTTAACCACCCTTATCTGAGTCCTCCTTCCACCTCTGGGGGCTGATCAGGGGCTCCAGCACTTTCAGTCCCAGCTTGTGCGGTGCTGGTGGAACTGTGTAGGGGAATAAATCAAAGGGAGAAATCATTGAGTCACAGAAGGATTTGGGCTGGAAGGGAGCTTAAAGCTCACCCACCCCCAACATGGGCAGGGACACCTTCCACTATCCCAGCTTGCTCCAAACCCCATCCAACCTGGCCTTTGACACTCAGAGTTATAGGGTAGTCACAGCTTCTCTGGGCACCCTGTGCCAGAGCCTCACCACCTTCACAGGGAGAATTTCTTCTCAGTGTCCAATCTAGGTCTCTAAATCTACTCCCTTTGAGTTTAAAGCTATTCTCCATTTTCCATTCACTACATGATCTTGTAAAATCCACCCAAGTCCTCATCGTGTCACAGTTCCTTATCTTTAAATGGGGGCTAGCACCAAAACTCTTGGTCACACAAGGAGTTAAAATGAAGCTGATTTCTGGAATGGATGAGCAGGACCCTGGCTGAGCTCTGGGTTTCTGACCAACAGCCAGGATGCCACGAAGACACAGAAAACCTGCTGCTTCAAGAGCCTGAAGTCTGCTGCAGGCTGGATGACTGCACTTTTGCAATCATAAAAGTCCATTGGGAAAGAAACCTTCATCTTTGCAAGTCCAGAAGTGCACATGGACTATCCCATGTGCAAAAACTCCTTTCATGAAAACTCCGTGTGACATTTCAGTCTTAAGTCACTCTTCCATTACACAAACTATGCTAAACATTTTCCCAAATTGTCCAAAAATTTTCAGCTAAAGTGTCTGATGGTATGAAAAGTGTTAGAAGGGAAACAGAACAAACTCTCTTGGAATAAGTTTGGGAGTGGCTCTACAGAAATGTGACAGCTTTGGGAGAGGTTCTGGTCCAGCATTTCCTCAGGCACAGACTGACATGTATTGCTGTGACATACAATTTTGCATACTGGAGCTTTCAATTTGGAAGAAAATCCCAACAGGAGACATATATTTACAAGCCTTTATTCCAGTTTACTGGATTTTTTTTTTAACTGAATGCTTAACTTCTGATCATCCAGCATTCTCTGCTCTGATAACCTCAATGGATGTGTTTCAATGACAGTTAGTTCTCAGGATTTGTAAAGACTACACCTTAAAATTAAGTAATAAATGATCACTGAAAATTCATGACACACTAGTTCCAGCAGCATATCTCCTTTTCACTCCTAACTCTTAGTCCCCAGACAAGTTTTCTGACTCGTCAGCTAAATATCATGTAAATTAGCTGTATCCAGTAAACCATTCCAGAGTAACAAACAGCCCTTTCCTCTTTTAATTCAGCTTTGTACCAGTTTTTAAACCCAGGACTCTTACAGCTGCTGCCATCCAGAACAGGAGGAAGCAGCTATTTACACACTGTACAGTAAAGCTTTGGTTCTAGAGGCTTTTGAGCCCGAGGACAAATCCAAATATAACTGATTAGTGCAGAAGGGCTGAAATGGGATGGAGTGGGAGGAAACTGCTCACCAACAGATTGTTGTACTGTGGAAGATTCAGGTTACAGAGAGGAAGGAAAGTACTTGGAGCTGAGTTACTTTAAAGTACAACTTTGATTTTGCTGTATGAGCCCTGCCAAGTCCCTTAACCTGCTTTAATGACAGCTTCTATTATGAAGCCTGAACAATAAATGCTTGTAGAATGCTTTCAAATTGCCATCCAATGATGGCAAAAATGTTATACAATAAAAATAAAGTTGACTATTCCATGAACAGAGTGGCTGACTATTTGTGTTGCTGCTTAAAATTTCTGTTCCTGGAGATTTTGCAACAAATGCTCAGAAGAAGGATGGATAGGAAAGAATTTGTCAGTCTCAGGGAAAAATTGAAGTTTCTTTGAGGCTGTTGGAGTGCTAATATTGTTTGTACAATAAAGAAGGGAAAAATGATGTTCTCTGGACTTAAGAAGAGAGCCAGAATAGCAATGGACTATACAGACTAAACTGAGGACATATTTTAAAAATCCAGCCTAGTTTTATGTGCTTCCATCCCCTCAAATATTTCCTGACCTAATCCACAAATAATGTGGTTGGGCATTCTTTTGTTTCTAAGAATGAATTTTTAAGTTTGAAGTCTCTGACTCAGGCATGGGACATAGCCCTTTAATTTTAGCTAAGGCTGTAAGGATTTACACTCTTCTTGATTTTATTCTCCACGTGAAAATTGGTGGTTACAATTTAGACCAGTAGTTAAGAATAACATCCATAAAGATCTGATGGCATGAAATTTTTCTTTCAGTGTGCTTTTCTGGATGCATGGCAAGAAGAATGGAATATTTTATATATTTTATTTCTTAACAATTATATCTAATAGAACAGTAATGTTTTTATTTTGCTCTTTTATTATGTCTTTCAGAGAAAAGTGCTCCAGATCTCATAGCATATTTTACAGCTGATTTCACAGATGGCGTGCATGGTTTTCAGCAGATATAAATGGATGGTTAAAACTCCTTTCAGGTTCCTCATCTTCAACCTATTTATTCTAGCAGGAAAAAACAACAAATTCACACCGCCTGTTGTGCCAGCTCCCAAGGCAGGGCTCATAGAAGCTTCAAGAGACCATTGTTCCATAGCTGATCCTACCCAAAACTGCTGCATGATTTTTCCAGTCCCTCTGCTGCAGCATTCCAAGCCTGTAGCCACTGCATGGGCAGTAGCCAGATCCTCTTAAATGTTCATGTTATAGCTATTAATTTTTTATAGCAAGAGTAGGGACTTTATGGCTGACTGAGCAAAGATTCAAGCTCCAACAAGCCAGTCTGGGTCAAATTGCAGCTCAGGATGGATAAAGCTTGATTGTACAAGTAATAATTATGTTATGTGTACTGGCCAGCCTGCTATCCCACATAAATCTAGCGCCAAAGCGGCCTTGCAGGACTTGATTTATGACAAGACTAGAAGAAATTGCAGAATTAGAGAGAGAAAAAAAAAGTCTGCTAAAAGGTGTCTTTCTTAAGAATATCATGCTGCAAGGAGTGAAAGTCTGAGTTTGCATCAGGAGTTGCAATCTCTCTACTGTTTTAGTTTAGATATGAGCCACTCTAAAATTGCCTTACTATGAAATTACCACTATTTCTTGTTGTAGCTCATAGAAAAACACATTCTTATTTAGTGCAAATTTGTTAAGGTTATACTGAGGCACTTTAAACTTTCAGTAGTACTGTTAGAGTGCTGAATGAGAGACACACATCTGTTTATGAGGGATTACAGATCACTGTAGTCTCTCCAAATATGAGAATCATCAGTTTTCTTTATTATAGACTACTTTTTCCATAAAAACAGAGAAAATGTTCTAGGCTTTGCCCGACCAAGACAAGCCAGCATGAAGAAGTTAAGCTGGTTTATAAACAAGAGTACTTTAAAAAAAAAAAAAAAAAAAGCCACTACCATCTCTTCAAGTAATGTGAATCAATCTAATAAACTCAAGCTAACACAGAGCTTAAAGGGTACTTAGGTAGTTGCTAAAGCTTTTACTTTTTAAGCCAATGAGTCAGATTCACATCCCACAGGAGCAGTGACTTAAAAAGTGAACATCACCAACTAATGGCTCTCTGTGAAATAAATCCACACTCTCCAGAGACTAGCAGCAGGATGATGCTCGACCTGTATAAACCTTGCTGCTTTACTTAAACAAGCATCTTCCTTAGAAATGTTGTTACAGACCTGAAGGAATAAAGGGATTAATCCAAGAAATGCTGAGCAGCTAGATGTTCTGGAGAAAAAGAGGTGGGTGTCATCTCTGCCCTAAAATATAGCCATTTTAACCTTTTAGGGCAGCACATTAAGTACAAACCATATAGAATTAGTCATATTAAAATTGCTGTAATGTAAATGTGTTCTCTCTGTCCAGAAAATTGTTAATGGATAGGGATCTGTAATATTTTAGGTGTAAAACAGTTAAATAAAAATATACACATGGGCTGCTACCTCCATCCATGATACTGTTTAAGAGCATTTATCAGTGTTTTTCACCAGCCTCCTCAGAAACAGATTTCCAAAAAAAGGAAAAAATGAAAAAAAAAGAAAATATTAAGAAGTAACATTTGTAATGGATTTTATTAACCCTATTTGACTTCAGAGTGGTCATCCATGTTCAGTTAACCAGGTGTTCTTGTTACTTCCAGTAATTTATAAGTACTGAAAGAGCTAAATTAGCTGCACAAAATTCTCAGTAGTCATGAATAATTTGGGATTAAGGGTATAGAACAGTGCTCTGATTCCCCAGATCCTTTACTTGCCGATGTATAATAAATGCCTTACAAACCACTTTTCTCATTAGTCAAGTGCCGGTAGGTGTGGCAGTGAAGGTGTTACTGCAAATGAGCAGAATTTTGCACCATTAGTGTAACTGCTACAATAAAGGCATCTGACACACGATCCTTACGATCTCACCTCATTATAAGAGAAACCACTAGAGTTTAATAGTCTTAATTTAGCTAACAATATATATTGCTTGGTCAATCTTCTCCTGAAGGTGGAAAAAAATCTGTGGCCTTTGTGAGAGGCTCATTAGTTAAGGTTGAAAAGCTCTGATGTGGCAGAGTGTCCTTCTTCCCTCTCATCAGAGCATTATTTTGTGGCACATGGAGCAGGTGAAGACTTTCATTGGGAGGTGGGAAACAGACTGGGCTAAATAATCATTCTCATGGTATAAGCCAGGGCAAAAAAAAGGATTATACAGACCATGGGTGTGGAGGATGTATAGTGCATTTCATGCACATTTATATCTATGTATGCATACCTATATATAAACTATATTTGTGCATGCACACAAACTGTAGTACAGATGAGTTATCAACTTCAAAGCTAGAAGGCCAATTATTCACATTACAGTCTTCATTAGGGTGAAGACTTGAGTCACAAGGTGCTGATTACCTGCTACTCAATGTTCCTCAACTTCATACAGAAAAATGTTGATTTATCAATAATGGAAAAGTACTGAGGCCTAGACCAACATAAGATCAGGTTACAAATTCTTCAGTTCTTTAGTATTTTAATACTATTTAACTCAAGATGTGCAAAGCCTCTCGCTTCTCAGAATGCACCATGTAACTTCATGATGCTCTGTTTTCTTTTCCTTCTAAATCTGATGCTCATTTTGGTTCCAAAATATTCTTTCAGAAATTGATCTTGCTTTTATTGAAGATGTTAGGGGTGTTCTGATCTTATTTAATCATCCAAGATCAGGCCCTCACTGAACATTCATATATTGAGAAAAAGGAAAACAATGCTATGGAGAGAATGTGCCTGCAAATTTATTTTTAAAAATGTTCTATTGCGACAGTATAGGATGAGATCAAGAAGAAGTTGGATCACTTCCCCATGAAATGACTGGCTGTAATCTCCTACCTGCAGCTCTAACAGGACAGTGGTTTCAGTGCAACATTTCTCAAAGGGTACTTGAGCTCTCTTTGTCAAAGTGTATTTCTGGTGGTTTTGCTCCCCTATGAGATTACTGGTGTTTCAGGAGAGTAAAACAAGAATGTCTACTTCTTGTTTGGAGGAGAGGTGAAGCTTTGGGAGGATTAAGAAAGGGCTACACTAGAAATGCCTGAGAGCTAGAAAATAATGTTTCTGGAAACTATCACCTAATACTTCCTATCACCCTTTTTTTTCTAAGGAAAACTTAAGTTTGGTCATCCAATTTTCCATTTAGGTTTTCAAAAACTGCTGAAGAAGCAAACTTGCTGTTAAAAAGATCTTATTTTTGTTTTCAATGGGTGTTGCATCTCAAGCAAGAGATTACTTAGACTGATCGCAATCAGATATGATTACTCAGTTTTGAATTAATACAAGTGAAGTAAAAACATTATAGTCCCATAAATCATTGTCTGGGACTGAGAGGAGTGAAAAGTGACTGCAATCTATGTGACTAGTAAATTTTTGGGAATGTTGGTGTAAACAATGAATTGGCTTCTGTAATTAATTCTTCACAAAGGCATTCAGAGAGAAGTAGAAAAAATAGGAAAGAATGAGGTGGGATGATTGCATCACTTGAAGATTCTCAAGTTGTTTTGTTGTCTTGTTGTACAAATGCTGCCTTCTGCACTGAGCTCTGTAAAATCATTCAGCTGCTTGTTTTCATGTTTCTTAGCTAACGTTTTCACTCACAGGTTTTCAGCATTTCATGAACAAGCACCCCAAACACGACTCGGGTGAACTCAGCATCTGTTGGGGTGGTTTGCTCCACACTGGAGGTGGATCAACTTACAGAAAATATCACAGATCTTTTTTTAAATCCTCCCCTGCTTAAATTATATGCAAGTCTAAGAGAGAAAAATGGTTGGAGGCAAGAATTCGTAGGTAGTTTCTGGATAGAATTCTGCTGATTAGCACTGCAACAGGATCTGAGACTGAGGGTCTGTTGCTATGCTTAGACACAGAGAGGAAAAGATCCAGTCAAATGTTTCTATTCCCAAAGCTGGTCTTAGGGTAAAGCTGATAGAGCACCTATTTAAAATGAGTAACTCCTCGTAGGGATGGAGTTGAGCAATGACAGCAGTCTGTGAAGTCGGATATCTGAAGGATTGCTCCTCTGAAGTTATTTCTTATATCTTGTAAATGTGAGCAGGGCCACTCCAGCTTTATCTCTGTACACTTAATGTGTCAGAGTCACTCATCTCTGAACATACAGAGTCTGATAGGTTTTTACTTCACTTCTTTTTATAGCATTCTTTTGTGATGTTGTATTTAATAAACATGGGGTGTTTTTTTCTAGGAAAGGCATTATTTTTGCTTTTTGCTGTCAGACTTGCTTGTCAGATACATGCCTCTGAATTACTCTATATTTTTTCACAATCAGGTCTATCTCACACTAGCCTTCATATCATATGGATCCTTCAACAGAACATCCTTCTCTTATCACATACACCGCATTTTTCTGCCAGTCAGGAATTCACTTTACTTCACTTGCTTAATCTCTACGTGAAATCATTAGAACTCGAAGCTGATGTAGTCTTTCAGAAGGACTCCCGAACAGTAAATCATGCCACATTCCACTTTCTTCCCACTCTTCGCTACACAATTTAGCACTAAATGAAAGCTACACGGAAAATGCATTTGAATCCGGCAGTGAATCACAATAGACACTGTTGGTTACAAAGCCCTTACCTTTTTAAATGCATGATGCTCTATAAGTAGCACGGAAACCGTAGCCCAAAAAGCAGGTCTGCCTGGCGATGTACGGTGACAGTTTACACCCTATTTTCTTCACCTCCCTTCTTTACAGCATGCTACATCTAGTTCACGCTGCTGTCTCTAGGATTGGCTGGTGCATCTCAGAGGCGCACACAGGACTCCTGCCTGGAGCACCCTGCAGCCCTGCGTTAACTCTTTGCGGTGCAGCCTCCGCTCCCTCTGCGGGCGGCCCCGCCGAGCCCGCACGGACGGGGCACGCACCGCGCCCTGCGGGTTTGGGGGGTAGTTTCTCCTTCCCCCACGGAACTAGCTGCCTTGGCTGCCGGGGATGGGGAAAGGCTGGAGAGGGGAAGCAGAGCCGGAGGTCCGCAGCCGGGACAGGCGCTGCCACCCGGCACCCGGTGCTCGCTCCGCCCGGAGCTAGAGCAGACCCTCCTGCTGCTGGGGAGGCCGGCGTGTCCCCCCCGACCTCCGCCTGTCACCGGCCCCACCCGCCCCATCCCCACAGTCCTGCCCCTGGGACACACGGAGGAGCTGGACGCTGCCGGCGTTCAGCAGGCTGGACGCTGGGTCGCATCCTTAAAGGTGTTCCCTGTGCCAGAGCCACCTCCCTGGATGTCCGTCTGCCCCCGCCAGTATGGGAAATTGGGAAATTAACTCTCGGCCAAAAGGGAGTCCCAAATTCACACAGCTTCAGGGGATATGGAGGTAATCCTTGGCAGTGAAGCCAGACACGGGCAAGCCGGGAGCCTGGACGTCTAAAAACAGGGAAGAGAGATGCTGGGGAGCATTCTCTCAGGAGCAGGCCGCGGGACTAGGGAGGTATTTCCATACCGACAATCTGTTGTACAAAAAGCAAAAGAACCAATTCCGAAAAAGCAATAAAACGGCCCGGTGTTGCCCGGTGTTCCTCTGC
>JAHLSL010000200.1:2756435-2843932 GCA_025920805.1 Petroica traversi
GCGGGGACAGGGCTCGGCACGGGGGCAGCGCCCGCAGGCTGCACCGGCCTCGCCTCCCCCGCCTCCTCCTCCTCGTCCTGCACCGCAATCCAGCGAGCCACGGCGGCGATACCGACTGGGTAAGAACATACCTGGCCCCCACCCTCGGCCAGCCCTTTGTTTCACATATTTTTATTTCATATTTTCTGCAGCCCTGCCCCCCGCCGGCGCCCCGCTTTCTCCCCGGCGGGCGCTGCTCTCCCTCAGACCCCGGCGCGGAGGGGCTGCCGAGATCCTGGAAGGGGAACCGGCTTTGGGAGCTGCGGGGGGACGCGACTCCGCGGCCAGGAGCGTTTGCGGGGGAGAGGGGAGACACCATGGGCGAAATGTCCCTGCTCATCGCGCGTGTCCCTTTTCTGCCCCGGGTAAGCGGAGCATCGCCCTCCATTTCCCCCGCTTCTCGATGCTTCCAGGCTCTCGGCATGGGAATAACCAGCTGGCTCGGTGGAAAAATCACCCTTTTCCTCGCATAGTGGCTCCAGAATGTGCGCGGAATTCGAAAGGGTGTGGGGGAGAGGGAGGCAGCGGCAGCATTTATGGAGTTTGATGCATGTCCCCCCCTCTCCTGATACCTCTACTACACCCGTGCCGTAAGCAGACACGCGTTCCTTTCTAATAAAAATGCTTTTCCCCGGTAGAGATGGGCTGAGAGCTTAGCACGAGCGAACTGAAAGCAAGTCCGTGTCAGGGAATAGCGTGAGGACCAACACGGAGCTGTGGCATCCCTGCAGTGTAGCGTGGCTGTGTTCACTTCGCGCTCACCAGGATCAATAAGCACAGTAACCATGCAGATTATGTGATGTATGCGCTAAGCAATATGGAGTGATCACCGACATCACACCAGCACTTGTCTGCCATGCAGTATGTGGTACTTAAAAGAGATGGTAATTTCTGGGTTTTGGTTAAGAAGCTTTTTGTCTTCCTTCTATTCTCTCTGTAAGCATCAATGTGAAGCATTAATGTCTGTTTGCCAGTCTGGCAGTTTTATGTTTACAGAATCTGCTGGGAAAAAGTCAGAAACAGCAGAAACACAAGATTCCTCTGGCATCATATTGGTTTGTTCCTGTCAGCATGTTTGATCATTTTTATGCTAAAGAATTGTGGAATGAGCTGATCCTAGCAATGATTTAACCTGATTGGGGCTTTATTGACTTTTTCTTTAACGAGGAAAGGAGTGAAGGAAGGATGTTATGGTTTGTAAAGAAAAAAATTCAGTGTACATTTCAAGTGTAGTTGCCATTAAATGTATAGATATGTGTACGATTCTTTACGCAGTTATAAAACAAAAGGTCTCTTTGCCTCAGGATGTTAATTCTCTTACAGCAACAGGTAGCAAAAGCTCCTCTGTCCCCTTCTCTTCCCTTGTCTCCTCCCCTCCAGCTCCTCCTGACAAAATGCTGGTTAAAAAGATCAGCCTCCTTATGTAAAGATTGTGTGTTTCTTAACAAAGACTGCTGCACATCAAGCCTGAAGTGACTGTCAAATAGGCTTGGGATCCAAGACATTCAGTAAGGGTACTGTCCATTTTCTATGTCTGATAAAATCTCAGAGAAAACAAAGGACGGGCGAAGTAGGTGACTGGGATAGATCAGCATGGGCAGCAGCACTGTCATGGCAGCGTTTGGTACTGCAGTATCCATTGGACCTTTAAATTGCATGTGTGTGAGAGAGGGACACACAAAATGTATAAAAAGAGATTTGCTGGTGTGTGCTAATGCTTTTCTGCTCTTCCCTTCAGGTTTCTTCTTCCCTCTAGTGATGTCCTAGGCTGAACTTGCTTTGCAGCCTCTTCACACCAAAGGTAGCTTAAATCAGCCAAGGAGGAGTTTGAGTCTGACCAACTTCACCCTCCCAATAAGAGAGGTTGACTTCATTAGTCTTTGGCTCAGACACTTCACAATAAGGTGGAGTTTCTATTTCGTCTCATCCAGAGGTGCCTTGGACATAGCCTGGTCTTTATTTCATTGTGCTCCCTTTCCCTCCCTGCCATCTTCTTTCACCTACAGAGCAGGACAACTTGGTTTCCTCAGGTAGTATCAACTCTTCTGGTTCTTTTCCACTTTAAATTTAATAAGAATATTCTGATATTAATCACTTCAGATAATTATAGAATAATTCAGTTGGGAAGGAACCTTAAAAATTACTCAATTCCAGCTCCTTGCCACAGTTAGGGACACATTCCACTAGAACAGGCTCCTCAGAAAAGATTACGTCCATTACCTAAAGATTTAAAAAGTTACTTTGGAATGAAAACATAGATCTTTCCCTGTAGTCAGCTCCAAGACCTAATTGCCACTACAGTTTGATTTGAGCCCTTAAAATCATTCTGAAGCTGAGTTAAGGGTTGTAGAGGGCTATGGTGCCTTTTGTCCAGTGGTTTTAATAATCTATGGCCTTAAAATATGGTATTATAAAATCTCATCTTAGAGCAGAATACCGAAGTCACAAACAATGGAACAAATTGTAGGTGAATGAGGCAGAAACTTAAATCACCACCAAAAATTCTAAATCCAGATTGGGACCCTGTCTGCAGCAGCATCATGTGAGGGGGGAGTGGCACACCAAATTCTCCCTTCCCAAAAGCCTTGTGGCCCTGAATTACAGGTCATTAGAGTCCTTTGTCCTGTAAATCTGCATTTAACAGCAGTGTATATCTGTGTCGGTAAACACATTTTAACAACTTATAACATTTTTTTCCTACTATGTATGATCAGCCTTTTAGTCCTCTTCCTTCCAGAACCTGCTAAGTGCTTCTCTTTAGCTACTGAAAAATACATGTGATTTATTAAGGCATTTCAGTAGTTACCCTTAGTTTGCAACAGGCAAACCTATTATGCAAACAATATTGCCACCTTTTTGCAGTGACTTCCTTCTACCAGCTATAATGAATTCCCTGCATGCTACTCTGCTGTAAATTCTCCATCTAAAAATTCCATCCACTATATGATGTGTCAGGGGAAACTGTACTTGACTTGAAACAGTTGGGAAGAGCAAAATGATAATCTACTAAAGTGCCTTGCCCTTAACTGAAATTATGGCAAGTAATTAAAGTTAGAGTAAAAAGACTTAAGCTTTGGACTGCTTATGTTCCTAGTGTTTTAACTTGGGTAAAATTTTTTTTAGAAGTCTGATTTGAATGTCAAATTTGCATATTTATCTGGGAAACACAGGGCGTGTTTAATTGCCTGTGTCCAGTGTTCATATTTTGCTTGGGAAACAATGTTTCACATATTCATGAGTTTCATTTCTAGCTACTGTTTGCACCCATAAATTGACCTGCATATCTAAACAAGCCGTGTAGTTGCTCATTATGGAAACAAATATGCCGTATTTAGAATTTTGCTTTATAATCACATCAGAGGCACCCAGTCACAGAGGAGATGCTTCTGCTCCGCTGGTGTAGTGGGTCTGGATGAGCTGGAGTTTGTCTTCCCAAAGCAGTTCTCAGTGCCGTGGTTTGCACTGGAAAGGTGCAGTTTTGGCTACTGCTGGGCAGGGCTGGCACAGCCTCAATAGTCTCTGCTATCAAGGGGCAGGAAGTGGGCAAGGTCCTGGGAGGGGATACAGCTCAGCCAGCTGACCCAAACCGACCAAAGGGATATTCCAGACCATGTGAGATCAGCTCAGTGATAAATGCTAAGTGGGGGAGGAGGATTGGGGAAGATAATGAGATATTTACAACATTTACCTTCCAGAGGAACAGCTCCGTGTGCTGGAGTCCTGCTTCCCAGGAGAAGGCCCAACCTTGCCAGCTGATGGGAAGTAAAGAATAAAATCTTAGGGATTTCTCTTTGCTTGAGAGCACACAACCTTTCACTTTTGTTGTAGTAAACTGCCTTATCTCAACCTAGGAGTTGCTTTCCATCTCATTTTCTCTCCACTGTCCAGCTGGAAGGGGGAGTGGGTAGGCCGACTTGGTGGGCACCTTGTTTTAACAGAGATATTATTAACTTGAATAAAACTATGCCTACGGAGTTTTTCCTCACTTGCAGAGATTATTTTTAGGATATCCCAACATTTCACCTGCAGAAAATGAACCACTAGTGTGGAATTTTTTTTCATTTTTTCCCCAAAAATCAAAGAAATAAAACCCATCTGCTTATTCACTTGCCCTGTACTTTGGCAGCAGGGGACAAACTGAAAGGCTGGGATTTTTTCAGGCTCTTTCTGTCATTGAAGCATCAGTTTCCTGAGAAGGAATAGCCTCCTTGAAGAGGTGGTATTTCTCTACTGCTTTCAAAAGGTATTAATTGCAAGACCTGTAAGCTGATGTGAACTCAGACATAGCCAGACACATCTGGGAGGGATACAATAGCACCTGAGATGTGGAGGCATGAACTTCTCCAGGGGCTGCCAACTTAATGACCCCTATTCTTGCAAGATTGAAGGCTATTCTGTTGAATCCTCACAGCTGCTGTATCTGTGCCAGGTAGGGCACAGTGAGGTTCTCTCCCTGCACTCCAAAAACACACAGCAGCCTGAAAAATAACTATGCCTGAGAAAGAATGGAGGGATTTCATGGCTTTGTTTGAAGTTGTTAATTCTTAGCACATGAGGCAGATGATCACTGCCATCACACAGTGAGAGAGGCAAAATCAGCTGACTTTAAAGTGTTCTCAACCTTGACATTAAAACTGGAAAGGTCAACAGAAAATGAATTGTCTTCAAATCCATGGGACAGTGTCAATAGCAACATGCTGCAATATGTTACTGACTCTATTACTGTTTCTTTGAGTTCAGGCACATCTTGGCCATGTTTCAGTGACCAATAGCCATGCAGGCAAAAACATGGGTTTGCCATTTTAAAAATATCCTCTGATGTATTCAGGTATTTCTTTTTGCTAACCGGACTTCAGAAAATTACAGAAGTCTCTATTAATGTCAAGAAATATTTGCAGAGAAAAAGGTGAAGGAGAAGATGCATTTTAAATCACATTGAAGTGTTGTGGTGGCAATTCCTGTGCATCAAATGCCTGTTCTTCTTAAAAAAAAATTATTCAGTTACTGTAGTAGCCCAGTATGAGAGGTCCTATCCTATGAAAGTAGTAAAATCCGTATTTCCAGTGGTTGATACGATGAACAGAGAATGGAGGCCTCTCTGCCACAAGCACTGACTTTACAAGTAGTGTGAGAAGCACAAATCTGTGCAGATTTGTAGAGAAATTGAGGTGAAATTTTAGGGTGCTCATGTTTAAATAAAGAAGTCATGCATCTTCCATTGTGTTTTAGCCCCACCTGACCTAAGTTCTGACACACAGACTCAGAAAAAATCCTGCCAGGTGATGCTGTGTTCCTTCTGTGTAGGCAGAAAGGAGTCCCTTCCAGACTCTGCAAGGTATTAACATAATAAGTCTCTTCCTAGACAGTTCAGATCTGAAATGCTTTTTGTCAATGAAGTAGGACAGAAGAGTTGAAATTAATAGAAGACCCCTCAATGAATTTTCTGTGGCACATGTAAAAGAACAAGACGCACATTCAGAAAAAAATGAGTTTTTAGAAGGGTGATGGAGTCAAGTGAAGTTCAACTGATGCTTTGCAGTGTCAAGGAATTGCACAATAGAAAGGTAGAGTTTTACAAAGTGGCTGTGCTGTGAAGAAAAACTTGCAGAGAATGTGATTTGCATTTAGAAAATAGATTATTTTACAGATACTGGTTCCATTTGATAGTAATTCCCTGAATAACATCTGCTGCATTATCTCAATAAATCTGGTTATCTCCCACAGAAATGAGCTGAGAAAAAGATCTGTAACATGTTTTGAAAATAACCTTTGTTATTATGTGTCATTAACTCATAAGAATCAAACTACATGGCTACTAATGACAGTGAACAAGAGCAATACAGTTTCTTGCACACTCTGTTCCATGCATTTCTAGTCCCTAGTCTGCACTTAAAATACAACAATTTTACAAGCACTTCCCATTTGCCCAGGCTATGGAGTTAATGAGATAGAAAAAGCATGAAGAATTTATATGGATGAACTCAATTTACTTAATTTCCATCTCAAATGTAACAATATAAAAAATAAGTGATATTTGTATAAAACTGTGTATTATTTTTTTTGCTTTTCACAGTTCTTGTCTTGCATCAGTCTGGGTTGAGTCATTATGGCACACAACAGGTAAGGGTCTTGTCAGCAGCAGCCATCACCCTTTTGACATTTCCACTGCCTCCCAGCTGCTGGGGGTGAGAACAGGAAGATGTCAGAGCTTCTCTTCTCAGTAACAAAGGAAAGGAGGCAGTAAAATATTTCTCTTCCATCATTTATTTGATTGCGTTCTCCATTTGTCAGAGCAGTAGAGCAAAAGGCCCACGTGGATTTTGTGATTACTCTAGCTTGTAAGCACACATTTCAAATTTCAGCAGACAAGAATGGCTCCGTGTCTTTAACATGTGTTTTGCTGAATCACGTGCCAGCAGGAATTCACACTTTTATAGTGTTGCAAAATGCCTTTACCAGAAAGCCATATTTCCGTTGCACTTAATTAAATGAGATTAGAGAGAAAGTAAATGAAACCTCAGAACCTGGTTCAAAAAAGACATACGTTCAATTTTGAGTTAGATGTCTTGATTTTGCTCAACCCTAGAAACAGCATTCACTTTTTGGCATAACTCTGACACAGCAGAACACTCTCTTGCTCCTGTTTGGACATTAAGAAGCCAGACATCTGTTCTCCTGGTTGGTTCCTTTTTTTTAAGATAAAGACATGAAAAGTAACATTGCCAGAGTGTATTAACATGGGATAATCTCAATGTTCCCGTTAGTTGCGCACTTTAAATTACTGAATAAAAAACAAAACCCTACAGGAAAACAACACGACCACTCTGAGGAAACATTCCCACTGAGCACTTCTTGGACTGTCTAGAGGAAATTGAAGTTCCCCTCAACCTGGAAGTTATTGGGCAATTAATTGTCAGCATAATTGGCATTATGTATACGTTATGTTGTGAGCATATATGTTGACAATTGCTTTTTTTTAGATAATTGAGCACTACTAGAGTCTGAATTGACTTTGGAGCTAGAAGATGGTATTTGTATTAATCCAAGTGTAGTCGGTATGGTTTAACCAGTTTGTACCCTAGAACTGTACCTCACAGCTAGTGTTCCCATAATTTTCTATTCTTAAGAAATAACTGTAGCATGATTCTTTTTCCAAATTCAATAGTCAGCACTATAGTAGTTTCAATGCAAAGACTTGCATAATAGCAAAAAAAAATTGCTGTTACCAAGCAAATGAAGAAAACATTTGCAGTTTCTCTGATTTGTGAATTAATATAAAACCCCACAGTTTTTGTGTATAATTAAAATAAGAAAACCAAAGGCAAGGATATTCATCTTGTTCTACAACAAAAAATAAAAAGAATTCTCAGAAATGAATTTTCCTTTCACAATAGGAGGGAAAAAGATCAGTATAGTATAAAAAAAAACCCCTCTACTGCCACACATTCAAAACAAGTCACTCCTAACAAAAGTAGACAGCACTAATTTTCCAAAGTATCCATTGTACAGAGCCTGGCTTGGCACCAGTCTGACAGCGGGAGGTGGCCAAGGATTGCCTTGGCATCAGCTGGAGGTTTTGGTTTAGTTTTGTTATTATTGTTTTGGGGTGGTTTTTTACAGCCATTAAACTCTTTTTTCCTAAACCATGCATTTTTCTCACTTTTGCCTTTCCTATTCTCCTCTCCCACCATGCTTTGGGTAGGGGAGGGAGGGGTGGAGGAGTGAAGAAGCAGCTGGGTGAGCTGTTAACCCAGTTAGCTCACTTTGCACAGGCTGCAGGACCAGGCTTGAGATGGAGAAGTCATTCTGTCTTAGTAGTTGTGGAGTTTTTGGCATAGAATTGTCTTGTCTGTAAAATACTGCATCTCCATGCAGCTTTCATTTTTCACTAATCTCAAGTTCTGTTAAATAAATAGTTTTCTATGTTCCTAATAAGTGTAATAAACAGAGAAAAGAACAAACCCTTAAGAAGGTGGGAGCACATTCTCATACAAAAAGGACTAATATTATTAAGCTGAGGTTTGCTGCAATATTTCATTCCTTGGATAGCAGTCAATCACCACCATGCTTCTCTGCTTGGTGAGTTCTGGTTTTTTTTGTGTTTGCTCTTTCCTTTGGTCATTTATTCCCTTGATAACTGAGCGCAGTTTCTACGTCTCCAACTACTCTGCCTATGGCTGAACACACAAAAAATAAGCCTTTCACAGAAACAGGGAGGCCCAGCTGTCCTCATTTGCTGCCAAGTTTTGCCAAGAAGTCTGTGTGGGGCCAGGGACCTGGGAGGGCTCTGCAGAGCAGGACATAGGTGACAGCATTTATCGATATCTAACATTTTCAGTGAAGATTAATTCTAGAGTATGCAGGTGATAAGCTAAAAGTCCTTATCACTTTAGCAAGGGGCTGTGGAACCCCAAGCCTGAGCTGTGCAATGTGGATGTGGTTGTGCAGCACTCAGCTTACTCTGGGTTCGTTCTGCGGGTTCATCGGCCACTTAGGCACACCATTGATAAGGATCACTGGAGGATCCTATCGACACCTTAATCCTCCACCACACCGCCTGATGTTGTGTCTTAGACTTGCCTGTTATGCTCTGATCCTGCTGAGGTGGGAACTTTTTGGGTTTAGGAGTTGTGGCTCATTGTCAGTTTGCTCACATGGCCCCTGCAGACCTCCAGCTGCCTTGTAGCATCACGAGAGCACAGCAGGAGAGGAGATCCTGCTGGTCCATGGAATGCCAAGACACAGTGATCACTTCTACCCCTACAGTCACCTTTAACTAAGACATCATATTTTCCTTTAGAAAAAAATCATTAAAACACCTGAAAGTCCGAGGTTATATGGAAACACGTATTTTTCACAATGTGGTCAAAATAAGATTGTAAAATTGTTCCTGTTTTGATTGCAAGTCAGAAGCAATTCAAAATATACGTGATTTTATTCAGAACATTAGCTAATAGTCTCAGTTGTCCATGAATATTTCGGTTTCTGAATACTGCATTTTTTAGAGCCACAGACACTTGTTGTTGAATCAGATCCTCTGAACCCTGCAGATTGCTGGCCACCTGAATTAAGCCTGATAACCAAAAATTTAACTCTAAGTTGGAAAAAAATTCTTTCTTTTCATGTTCCTGTTCATGTTCATGTCCATATTCATGTTCTATTGGCCAATTTCTGTCAGATTTTACCAGGTATTGCACTGCCAACTTGAAGTCACCTTCAATTGTGAATACATTCAAGGATTTCCTTTTAACTGCGCTTAAGATAAACCTGCCAATTAACTGAAAAAAGTAATAAAAAAAATAATAAAAACACAACCAAGACTCAAATCTTCCACTTCTTCCAAACTGCGGAATTCTTAAAATAAATAGTCCTCTTCACTTTTACAAGCTAATATGGATCAATGACCAGATATTAGGGCTTTTTTTAATGTTAACTATTTTTATACAAATACAAGATAAATGTCTTTCAGACATTTTTTTGCTTTTCATTCAGTTCATGTTTACATGTAGATGGTTCTATTCTGCAAGGTCCACATGCAACACTTAATTTAAAAGTGTTTAATTGTTCTGCTTTCAGCTGGGAGAGAGTTAATTATCTTCTTAACAGCTGATAGAGTGCTCAGTCTTTAAATGAGAAGGATGTGAATCACACATTGATGGTTTGGTTGTTGCTCAGTAACCTTCACCCTAAGTCAAGGATTTTCCTTATATTATTATTATTTAATTTATTTCAGTTATTAAATTGTCCTTATCTCAACCCATGGGTTTTACCTTCCTCTAACTCTTCTCCCTGCCCCACTGGAGGGGTTGGGGAGTGAGTGAGCAGCTGAGTGGCTCTGAGTTGCTGGCTGAGGTTAAACCACAGCACCAATAAATAAAGTAATGTTTTGTGTTTGTCACAGGTAATTGTGGTACACTTTACAGTGGATTAGTCAATTTCTCTTCCTGTAAGGCTGTTAAGTTGGCAAGCAGCAAAGAAGAACTCTTCTGCATAGTCTGCCAATGAGTCTACTGTTTATAATTGTACTGGGAGTATTTTCCATTTGCAAATCAGCAATTGGAACAATGAAGTAATTTTAAGTTATGCTGTTTCTGAATGTGTTTATTGCACAGTGATTACTGCATCATCACCTGCAACATCTTGCAGTGCTGGAAAATGAAAACCATTATCCTAACAAGTTTTCTACAGGATTTTTCATTCAAGTTAGCTAAAGGACATGCAGATTCATTCTGTGAGCTTCTCCATGAAAATGTACTTCTACATCCAAAATTCTTCTCATCCTACTCAGATAAGGTCCACTGTTATTTTAATATTCCTCTCCCAAAATATTTCACTCTAATGGCTGTTGTCTCTGGCCAGCATTAAACACAGCCTTATTTGGTCACAGAAAACTTCCTGGACAAAAGCTCTCCCTCTTCTCAATGAATATTAAAATTAATCTGTAAGTAACTTGAGAAGAATTCCTCCAAAATATCTTCTGGTAATCCATATCATAAAGGTAAGATCTTTAGCTACATTCACAATAACTTAACCCTTCAGCATGGCAGCTGGTAGTAATTATACACAAACCACACAGAAATGGCTCCATGTGCCTCCTGTCACAGAAGTAATTTTTACCTGAGATTAGTTGACTTTGGCCAACTGGCAGATGTTCGCCCTGCCACTTCCACTCACAGAATCACAGAACCACAAAATGTCCTGAGTGGGAAGGGACCCACCAGGATCACCAAGTCCAAGATTTAGCCCTGCCCAGACACTCCAACTGTCCCAACCTGTGCATCCCTGGGAGCATTGTCCAAATGCTACTGGAGCTCTGGCAGCCTTGGGGCTGGGCCCATTCTCTAGGGAGCCTGGATAGTGACCCAAAAACATCTGGAGGTAAAACCTTTTCCTGATATCCAACTTAACCCTGCCCTAACACAGGTCCAGCCACTCTGAGTCCTGCCACTGTCACAGAGAGCAGAGATCAAGCTACATTGGTACTGCCCCTTGGAAGGGATGTCCCCTCAACTGAACAGGCAGATAAAACCAGATCAAAAAGCTGGATGAGTTAAAGACAGTGAGACCACCTATGAGTTACTCTCATGGGTCAAGAATACTCAACTTGGGAAAAATTAATTTAATTTATTGCCAGTTAAGAATAGAGCTGATAAATCAGAAAGAAAGACAGAAAACTAAACCAGCACTTTCTCCTCCTGTTTTTTCCCATGTTGGACCTCACTCCATCATTTCCAGCCCCTCCATCTCCTCTCCCATTGCTGGGCAGCACATGGGGATGCTGTGACCACGCTGGGGGTTGTGGTCAATCCCTAGCTTCAACAGCTCATTCCTCCTCACAGTTTTTCCCTGCTCCACTGTTGTCTTCTCCACAAGGGATCTCATCTTAGCCACCTGGAACAGCTCCTCTCACTCCTTCTCCACTGATCTCAATATCAGCTGGGCTGTCTCTCATAATCTTTTCCCTTACTCCTCTGCCTGCCCAGAAATTTTTCCCTTTCTTAGAGGCACCACCAACATTGCTTTCTCTAAACCTTTACTTTGAAGGAAGAGGGAAGAGGAATTGACTTTCCTGATGAATTCATCACTACATGAAGAGACATATTTGCTCAGTTCAGATTTTGCATTTACCTAATTCCTCCTATAAAACTTGCCTGAGTTTTTGCCTTTGCTCAGGTGCTCATAAGCTTTCTTGAAGAGAACTGGATCAAAAACTATGCCTGAGTGCTTTCTGAGGCATAGCCAAAAATCTATATGTAAATACAGACTCTGTAATATGTAAAGAGAGTCTGTTCTAGTATATTTTAAAGAAATTACTGGGGGAAAAACCCCCAGAACTCTGACAAGTACATTTCATAAGCTTTCAATGTAGGCAATGAATTAAATACAAAGACAAGAGAGAAGAGGTCCTCACTTTTTTGCATGACAGCTTCATAAGCTCTCACTGAGAGAGCTACAGTAGAATATTCCCTTGGACTTTATTAGCTTTGATATTTTTCCTCTGTTCTGAAATCCTGACACCACCTGCACAGTGATAGGCTGAAATACTTACAAAGCACTCTAAGCTCCTCTCCAAGTGTGATTTTGAGACAAGGAGGTGCACCAGACAGCACATGACATGAAAAAATAATATTTTCCCTTTCCATGCAAATCACAGCAGTTTGGGGAGTTGGGGAGTTTGGGAAGGTTAATATTGTTTTTATTTCAGGCTGAAGAATAACTTCCACTCCCTTTTTAAAAAAAAAAAAAAACCAAAACCCCAAATCTATGGTTTCTCAACATGTCCTAGTTCTATTCAACTTTTTTTTTTTTTTCCTTCTAGGAATAACAATGCATGCTCATGAAAATAGCTTTATATTTATAGTATTCTTTATAAAATGTTTTCTCAATGCACTGTGTATGTAAGAATCCTACATTGACAGAAAGGGTTCCTCCATGTTTATCTGCTTGGTTCTTTCCAGTGTTGGACAGAGTGTCTGCAATACACAAGATATATGAAAACCTTTACAAACAAAAATTTGTGAGACAAATAGCCATAATTTTTGCTCTTAACTCTTCTTTTGTTTGGGTTTGGGGTTTTTTGTTGGTTTGGGTTTCTTTTCTTTTCTTTTTTTTTTTTTTTGCACTGATTGGCTCAAACATGATTTAGAAAGCAGCTTCTCTGGAACAAATTTTGGTCTTTTAGAATCTTCATTTAAATGATATTCCAGATAATTATATGACTGGCAATTTATAGCATGTCTTCTTTATCTGTTTGTCTGGATCCACCAAGTGTCTCATTTGCATGGCCAAATATTTGACTTTTCATGACTGCTTGACCCACAACTTTTACCTGGAGTTTCCTTGGAGTCCCAGCTTTGGCTATACCATACTGTTAATTTGAGCTTTTCTAATCCAGAATATCTGATACTATCAGAGGCTAATGTTACTGTTCATGACAGTGACATAAAATAATAGCAGATATTCAGCAGGTATGGGAACTAATGGGAAATACCATGAAAACATGTCTGGAGAGATCCCCAGCAGTGTTTGTGGCAGCTTCCTGCATTGTAGGAAATAAGGCTGATTGAGTTTGCACTCACCTGGCTCAGAGCTGGCTCAATTATACCCATGTTCCTTCTGATAGGATTTAGCAAAATTGTTCCCTCTGCAAGGCAGCAGGTGAAGAGAAGCCGGCAGGGAGATTTGACTGTCAAAGCCTGAGACTTGGAAACCAGCAAGAAACAGGCCACAGTGACAGAAGTTATCATGATGCTCATAATTTTAATTTTATTCTCTCAACTTTTTTAATAACTGTGTTTTTTAAAGTATTTTCCTTCTTTATACGCAGCAACATAATCTTTCTAAATGCAGAGGTATTTTCTGGAAGCTATGGAAATATTTTAAACACTTTGCTTCTCATCTCCATCCAGAAAAGGTTTTATCCTTAGGGAGACATATATAAGCCTGCTGTCCCCATTTCCTTTAATCTTTCAGTTTTGTTGGAGAGTTTCCTAGCCCAGGGTTTAGAACACCTAATGGACCTATACTTTGCAATGAATTTCAAAAAGGTGGTGTTTGTAACATAAATATAATTTTCCGACTGGTTGGTTTGATAAATTTCAATTTTAAAGAGTTTGTTCCCCCTCTTCTCTTTATAGGTATAACTTGACAAATAATACCTGTAAGCAATCCTGTAGTTTTCCCTGTGTTACACTAAAAGAACCATCTGCCTACCTTGAATAAGCTTAGGAGAATTTTCTCCATAGTTCTTGTCCAAGCATTTCTGCCATGAGTAAGTTATCCATCCAGATTAGATGCTTTAGGAACAAATGGGGCAGCAGAGTAGAAGCTGAGGCTTGTTGTGGTGAGCCAGTTGTATAGGAAATGCTTATAAAATATGAGAAATAAACAAGTCACAAACAATAATAGTTTCATTGCAAGGGGTGTCTTGCCTCATCTTCAGCAAAGATGTAATGTATATACTCAGATTTCCCTCTGAAATATTTATGCTGTTTTTCCAAACCAGAAATATTTGTATATGCCCAGTAATTTCCATTTCAACAGAATAAGAACACAAATAATTCATTTATCTTACAGTTTTTCAAAGGAAAAATTAGAAACATAAGAGATACAAATTCTCTTTGGCACTACAATTATATCTTTGACACACGTCACTATGTATCAACCCAGCTCTCCTTTCATGGTAGTTGCTTTAGCATTTGTAGGGTAAAAAGCTTGAATATATTTGTATCATGACCTCCTAGTGGAGAAAAAGAACACAGCTACTACCAGGGAGACCTTTTAAATCAGTATAAAGTCACATAAGCTCATATCTCTGTCATCAACCCTTCCACAGGAAAAACAGCTCTTTATTTTAAACCCCCAACTTATTTAAAAAATGATAGAGTCCAAATTGTCAATTCTAAAGAAGAGTTTGTTAAGGAACATAGGAAAACATAGAACACAGATGCTCTACTAGAAGCTAAGTTTAAGGTCACACAGTAATTGTTAAAGGGTTTGAAAATTAATGTATAGCACATGCATGCTAAAGGAATTATGGAAAAAGAAAAATTAATTGGAAAAGCATAGCAATCAAACTCACTATATCTGTTATCTGTGTACTTACATGCACTATTTTATACATTCAACTATCTCATAAAAGTTAACAGAGATTGCTGTAGAAATTTGTCATTTTAGCTGACATATCCAGCAGCTCGTAAAATTCATCCATGAAGAGGGAAGCAAACAAAAGAGCCACAGTTAAAAATAGAAAGTCTTTGAAAAAAATGTCTTATTTCTATCCTCAGCAAAAATATTTGAGGGTTTTTTTTGCTGACCACAGGTTGATAAAATTGTAGTGGATAAAATCCTGCATTGGTATTGTATCAGAATAATTGATTTTGTCAGAAGTAGATGGAATAAAGCAACTAAGCACCTGGCCCACTTTAGGCACTGAAATTAACATCTTGAAAAACATACTAATTTAAATTCACCAAAGTGTTTAGACTAGCACATGATCACCGTGCTGAGCACGATAGGGAAAAATCAGCTTTTTGTAGCAAAGTTATATGCTGAAACTAGACTAACATATTTATGAGTTGGTCACACAAAGTACATGATTTTCACAATTACTAGTAAAATATCCCAAAAACTATTATTAGTAAAAGTCTCAGGGAGGCTGAAAGGCTGAGAACAAATCCTTCACCACAATCATCACAAAATTCCCAGAAAATGTCAAAGCTGGTAATTACATATGGTTAATCCCCCTTCCCAAAACCTTGAAGAAGACCAAAGCTGCCAGCCTTGGGGTACAGAGGAATAATGGGATGGCTGGCCTAGTGCTAAAGAAAACTGGAGGTACCAGCAATGTCTTTTTTATATAATAATTTCCACTGTTTTACTAACAAGGGTTTTCTGTAGCAAGAACAACTTTTGAGCTATTACACAGTTCAAAGATTAACGTGACCAAACCCAGAACTCACTGCCAGGTCTCTATATGTAAAACAGTTTTTGACCAGGTTTCGTGGGCCAGGCATATTGTGGGGTTGTAACTCTTACTGTCACAATGCTAAATCAGTAACAATATGCCTAACACCACAGGATTAACCTCTTGCTTTTGAGTGAAGTGCCTTCTAACTATAATTGTAGCCATTTTCCCAGATTTATGTCAGTGTTTCACATTTTCAAGTGCAGCAGCCTTTCAAGATGGTCCACAAGAGGGATGTGGTTGTATGGCAAAATAAATAAGAGCTACTTGCTCACCATTTTTATTAAAACAGCATTTTTACAGCAGTGGCTGAGCACAGTACATCTTGCAGTAGTGCTGCTGTAATGCTCTAGGTCACTACTGTAGAACAGTCACATTTTTATAAGCTTGATGGAAAGATTAGGTGTCAAATTTAATAAACCCTTTGGCTCTTTTTCTATTATTCTATGCCTTGGGTCCTCTCGGCTTTGAAGCAGCATATTTTTTCATTTGATGGTGGCAATAAATCAAATATATAAACCACCATATATAATTTATTATAATTTGCATTGACTGGCAGGTTCAAAGTTAACCTTTATTAATGAATTTTTGCATATGTAATATAAGTGATACAGACAGATTAGGACAAAAATCTTATTACTGAAGTATAGGAAAAGCTGCATTTGGATGAACAAAAATTTCATTTCTTCTGTGCTGGAAGATTCTAAAAATTGGGCGTGACTACAGATTTAAAGAAAACAATTCAAATATTCTAACTAAAAATCAAAAGTAGTTATTAAACTGACTAGCCAGAGCCTGTACAGGATCTTTGAGAGCAGTCTCTTTCCTTGGCTTACACAAGTCCTTCAGATTTGATTACATTCAAGTTGAGCAGCACAGGAATCCTGTGTCATAATGTTAAAGGGTTCTATATAATGTTTATTTATCCAAGACTAAAATACCTTACTGGGAATGTACTGTTTCTGACTAAACTACCAGACAGGATGATCTGGGAGAGGTTTCTGTATGACTTTATGATCAGAGAATAATTAATTATTTAGCAGCTGGAGAGTCACCAAGGTTGTGTGAAATAAAAATTTCTTTACGATCTGGAATAATACATGACAACACACTGAAAAACCCTCCAGAAGAAGTAACACTTCAGCCTAGCAGGGTGTAGGTACTGCTCTGAGCCTCTCCACAGAGCCATGTTTTAGGACTAAAACACTGCAGTAGTCCTAGTGAAAGGACAAATATGCTAAGGGTAAGAAAAAAAGTGGAAAATTGGAAGACAAGAATACTCTCCAGGCAGAACATTAAAACAGTCGTTAGGGTCTGAACAGCTGATTGGAAGACAAATCTGGTTGGAAAACATCTAATGGCAGGACAAGGCACAAGTGAAAATGTTTCAGCCCCTTAAGCATCTCTACAACTTTTTAGAAAATAAGGTGGGATAAGAGGAAAGTTTACAGTTCTTGTTAAATAATTATTTGTTCAAATTGAAAATGTTACCTTTCTGTATTTCAAAACTTCTAGGATGAATATGATCTGCTCAAAGAGGGAACCATCCTCACCCCTTGAGATTCCTGTCTTTATCTTCAGTGACCTCATATTTTTTCACTGTCCTCAGATTTTTTTAAAGGAATCAAGGGAAATTAGTCAGGTTTTCATGCAACAAAAGAGACAAAGTATTTTTGTTTCCTGGCAAAACATTGAATAATAAATTGAGCTTATAAAAATCTCTGCAGCCTGAGAGCTGAGCAAGGTCAGAAAACACTTGACAGCAAAAGTGCCTCTGACCCTATTACTTATAATGAGGCACTATTTCCTGTACAGTTCATGTTACGTTTCATCCACTGAGCTAAACTTAATTTAAACTGGCCAGTCTAACACCGTTGCCTACAGTTTCACAGACTTGATTCTAGATAAAGTGAAATTTTCTTACACTTAAAAAAAAACAAAAGAATAGAGCTGCTATAATGGAGTGCAGGTGGAGCTCATTTGGGGTAATGAGGTTCTAAATGGATGTTTTGCAAACAAAACACTCATTGTGACCTGACAGCTCACCAATTCACATGCTGTTCCTAAATGGTTTGTTTTGTTCTGTCGGAACTGAAGTGGAAATGAAGATTTCTGCTGGTGATGGTGGTGCTTCAGCAAGGGAGGTACAAATTAGTCAGCTGCGAGTCAAACAGGAGGATTCACTCGTTTCCCCTTTTTTCTGCTTCCTGCCTGCCCCTTCAGTTAGAGACAAGCAACTGGGTTTGGGACCTGGAGTTTTGGAATTGTTTTAGGCACAAAAGTAACAATTCTGCCATGGCCGTTGTGGCTGCTTGAAGGTCTTAAACACAGGATTCAGGGAGCTTAAGTTGAGAGTTCACCTTGTACTGAATGTTACTTAAATGCATGCTTTACATCCTTCTAGGTAAGAAATATATTGTGGGGAGGGGAGCACAGAAATTGTGACAGCTCCTGGGTGTAGAAATTTAGCATTAAACCCCACCCAGGACACAGAGTGCTCCACACAGGCACTCCAGAGGGGCTGCTTTTTCCAGCCAATCCTGCCAACTACTTTTTAAGCTGGTAAATGTATTGTAGACTTCTGGCCCCTGGCACTACTTGGCCCAAGAATCCTTCATTGACCTATAAAATTCTGTATTTTATATCACTGGATATAGAATAGATTTGCAAACATCTCCAGCTGTTTGACTTCCAAGGCATCAGCTGGAGTGACTTAAAGTGTTTCCTTGAATGAAAAGAAGAGAGGGGAAAGAATGGGAAGATGACAGATGTGCAGAATCATTTGTAAGGACACAACTATCCTGCAAAACATCCCTATGCCATGGTCCTAAATTCCAGTGTGATTCAATGGATGTGGTTATGCCCCCGAAAGGAAAAATGGAGATGGAGACCAGAACTAAATTATGTCCATTTTGCAGCACAAATAAAAATATTAATCTACAAAACTGAGCAATAACAAGACCTGGGAATGATTAAGGACATCATCTATGTCTGATGTAGCACAATGTCTGGTAGCAGCAAGAAGGTAAACAATGTCTACTGTATCTCTAGAAGTGAGATATATCAATAAAAGTGTAAATGCATATAGAGCAAGAAAGAGCAAAGCCTCATTTGCTTTTCTCTTTTAGTACATTACATACAGAGTATGAGAAGCTGGAAAAGATAAAAAAGGGTTCTTACACTAACATTGGAAACAAGGAAATCCCTCATAAGGAATGAGAAACCAGGCTGTACCAGGCTGTGCTCAACGGAAACAGAGACCATGGAGAAAAATAGGGTTCAAAAATACCCTATAAAGGAAAGAAAGATGCCAGTGTAAGGTATTTAAATACAGTACAAAAACAAAGATATAAGACTTTAAATTATGGTAGAAGTTAGCAACTTGAAGTAATTTGGATGGAATTAGTACATAGATGAATAGTTGTTGCATGCTGCAGAGTAAAAAGATTGGGCATCCACTTAGGAGCACTTAGCTGCCAAACATAAGCAGGTTGTGCCATAAAAGAACTTTAGGAAGTAAATAATTTTTTCTTCCCATCTTGCAGGTAACCTATTCGTGCTAACAAGTTCAAAAAGTGTTCTCTGCAATGGATTTGATTTAGCTTTGGTGATGCAGAAAATACACATTATAAAATCTCCAGTTCAACAGCAAACCCCTTCCCTAACAAAAGTTTTAGTGTCTGCTTTAAAAGACACCCTTATAGTAAAATTTATTGAAGAAGATGGTGAAGAATAGCTGGACTTCATACAATGGGATACAAAAAGACTTCACCTGAAATATCTCTGCACAGGTTTATGGCACAGAGATAGTTTTAAAGCAAAGCATCTTCATTATGTAGAGATTACTTTTCTCTAGCTGCTCTGCACATACCCAAACAGGCTTGGTGAAGGAGGAATACTTTTTTTTAAGGAAAGCCCAGATGCATTAGAGATTCTGAGAGGGAAACAAGTGGACATCTGCCCTCCCGTTTAAGAAAAATTGATTCACAAATGGAGGACTTTCTTAGCTTTCTTCTCAGGTCTTAAAATTTCTAATCCAAGATCAGCAACTAGCAGAGCAGAGGTTTAGGAAGAAGGATGAGATGAAGGCTTCCTGGTTTTAGTAATAATAAACACTTTGAGAAAAAGCAATGTTACAGTGCAGCTTTCCTCTGGCAGAGCTTATCTGGGCAGAGTTGGCACACAGCTTTGCAGAGCTGTTAGCGAGTTTTGTGGGGATAAAAGAGGGTTCTGGACAGGGTGGGAGAAGCAGAAGGGAGCACTTTCTTTTTTCTTTACATAACAACTGCCACTTTGACTCATAGAATCACAGATTGGTTTGGGTGGGAAGGGACCTTAAAGCCCATCTAGTACCACCCCCAGCCACAAGCAGAGACACTTTCCACTAGCCCAGGTTGCTCCAAGTCCCATCCAGCCTGGCCTTGGACACTTCCAGGAACACAGGGGCTGCTACAACTTCTCTGGGCAATCTCTTCCAGTGCTTCACCATCAAACAATGTAAAAAAATATTTCTTCCTGAAAGCTCTCTTGATTCTACCCATCTTTTGTTTAAAGCTGAAATGGCTTTTAAGGTCTGCTCCCATCTCTCCCAAAACCTCCTTTAATAAGTCTCCCCAGAGTCCTTCTCCAACTGAACAATCCCAACTCTCTAAGTTTTCCTCCCAGCAGAGTTGCTCCATCCCTCTGATCCTCCTAGTGCCTCTCCTGGACTCTCCAGCATCTCTGTATCTCTCCTGTGCTGGGCCCCATGGCTGGAGGCAACTCTGCAGGTGGGGTCTTGAGGCCTTTTTCCTAACCTGGAAATGAAACTTTTAGATAGAGATAGTTTTATTAAGGAGGTAATACTGAAAGGTTCTTTATTTGAAGGCCTTCAGATGAAATTATGGAAAGATGTCCACAAAAGCCCACCCCCTCCAGGGTGAGTAAATTTTTTATAGGTTTTAGGAAAGTAGCATAATTGATTAAAAGCACCAATTAAGAAGACAAGCGGTGATGCAATTCCCCCCCAGGTCAAGCCTCTTCTCTGGAGCCCCCCCTCGCTCAGTACTGGCTGTGCTTTGTCCATGAAAATGTATCTCAAAAAGTTGTTCTCAACCTTGGCTCTCAAGAAGAACAAAGATAGCACAGGGTTCCTACTCTTCCAGGGGCTTGGAGTTCTGGAATTTGTTTTGTCTTTCTGGTTAGGGAAAGCCCATGGAAAACTATTGGGAAAACTAACTACTAATACAATAGGCTACAGAGCTACAAATATATGTACAAAGAATATAGAAAACATATAAAAGAAAAAAAAGGCAAAACCCAGATGGCATCAGTCTCACCTGAGCAGGGCAGAGGGGCAAAATCCCCCCCTTTCCTTCTAACTACACTTGGGGTACAGCCCAGGATACAGTTTTGCCTTTCTGGGTAGACAGTTTGCATTGCTGATTTGTGTCCAGCCTTTCATGTGATGCCTTTTTCCTGGTGTTAGGAAAAAGAAACTAGACACAGTTAAAGGGGTTGGGGTCTTTACCTCAGTATTTTAATCAGGATCCTGTTTGATGCATCCACTTCACCCACATGACGCGTGGCAAAATGCACACTCACTGTCCATCATACATGCCAGTTGTAGACTTTACACATTAGCATATCTAACAAGGGGGCCCAATAATGAAGTTGGGGTGGGCTAACCCCTAGTTTACAGAATCTGTCCTGCTAGAAAACCTCGGGTTCCTGAGATAGTAGGAATGTTTGGTCTCCCTGGCTCTGCAGCTCTGGGCTGTTCAGTCTCAGGCCTGCAGAACACTTACAAAACACTAAGCACTAAACTAAGTAAAAGGTTGCAAGATGCATACTGCTAATACTTGTGGATACAGAGAACTGTGTAAAAGGTATATAAAAGAAAAGACAAAAATCATTCTGGCATTACATGCACCAAGTCCCTTTCCCCAAGGCTGTTCCAGGTCCTCATCCCCTCTGGGGTCACGGTGCAGGAACCCCCTGCAAAACACAACCTCAGCAGCAGGTGAAGCTGGAATTGCTTAATCTACAAGAGCTGATCCCTGGCACCAGGGAATATTGTCACCTGTCTTCACTTTTCAAAGGTAAATTGGCACCCTCTTGACTTGCCCTGACATCTTGAAGTAAATTGTTATTTTCTGGGTTTTGTGACGTTTTGATTTATCCCTTCCTCTTTTATGTGAGTTTGAAATACCTAAATGCAGGCACAGCCCACAGAAAATAGATTACTGGTTAGGGCACTGGGAAGCCTTTGGACTTGAAATGCTGCCCATGCAAGTGGAAAAAGAAAAATTTGACCTCTTATTAGATTTATGGAACAACTACACCATTTAAGTGGGTGGGGAGAAGATTTGAAGGGAAAGGTGGAACACTCAAAGTGGTTCTCCCTGACACAGCTTGCCTTTGCAAAGGCATTGTGGGGGAATGAAAAGTTGAGATTTTAAAATGAAAGCCATGATTAAATATTTTAGGCAATATAACTGTAAAAAAAGGAATATTTGAGATTGTACCTTGTCAGACAAAGCGAGGTCTCCTGGGATTTTAACATCCCTATGCAGAATGCAGTAATTGATTTTATTTTCCCATATTAAGTTTGGTTGCACTTCTTACAAGAAAACAAATGTGATCAGCATCAGCAAGAAAAAGCACCATCTGTTACAAAAATGAAATGCATGCCATAAGACCATAAAGCAGTCTTTTAATAAGTGAGATCTATTTATGTATCAATAGATGTTAATATATGCTAATAGGGTGAGGGAGAGACACAGACTATGAATTCTCATGATTTGAACTAGTCATTGATCAAAGAAGGACCCTCAGTTATTAGACTATGCATGTAAATTTTCTCTTCACTTTAAAATTGGAATTATATTTCTACCTAAATCAGAGAGCAATTGTCCACTTTTGTAGCCTTAATATCCCATCAATTAACTTACTGTAAAAAATTAAGTCATCCAATTTTAATGGGCTTGGCCCTTTCTCAGGGGAAGGAAGAGCTTGATGAAGGTTAAAAGTGTGTACCAAGCCTTTAAACAACAAAAAAGTCAGGAAAGTTTTCAGGGTGGCTCAACAGAAAATGTAATGAAGTCCTTGCTGGCATAATTTCAGTGAAGCCACAAAGTTTCGGACTGAATTTGCTTAACATGTCTTAGGTTAACTTTCTTCAGAACTAAAAAATCTGAGGTAAGGCACCCTGATGCCCAAAAGGTGCAGTGTGTTGCTGTGCTTTGCAATATGCCGCTTTTCTGCAATTTTAATAAAAATCAAACAACAATTTTATTTAGCAAATATAGCAGTTTGACATTCTGTGTCTTGTCCTGCTTACTTTCCTGAGTTGAAAAGCACAGTCAAACACAATTAAAATAAAAAAAAAGAATAAACTTATAATTTTTATAGGAAATAATTTTGAGATTTTTGCTTTTACATCCTTGTAGGACTTACACTTTTGAAACTAGAAAGGAAGACACAATCCTTTCGTTAGTGACAGAAAATAATTCGAGCATGACAAGGTTAATAATTAGATTCTCTGATGACCAGAAAATATTTAAAGTTCTTTCTGATTTTTTTTTTTAAATTTAGGTAAAGTGTATATGAAAATTTTGTGCTGTAGACAATAATGACTTTTGTTTTTTTACTTGTTATCTGCATGGTTTGCAGAGAAATACAGTTGCAGCTGGAGATCTATTTCTATGCCCATTTAAATTCATTCATGGACACTCAGACAATGCTATGACTCCTACTAATTTCAGAGGGATTAAAGCTGTGTTATTTATTACATAAAAAAGATGCAGAAACTGTGATCATTACTGGACTTGGATCAGGTCTTAAAGCCAAAAATCATTGGCAGTCTTTATAACAACTTCCATGGGCTTTGCATCAAAAAACTCAAAATAGACCCCAAGGGCCTGTTAATCTAGGACAATATTAACTTCTGTGACCCTGCAAACCTCCCAGACATTGCCATGGATGAAGCAGATTTCTCCTACTCACATACTTGGCATGTGCAACAGGAAGCTCATGGACAGCAAAGGGAAAGACTTCAACTGAGAAAGTGTGGTTATTTTTGCTTCTTTGATGATCTTAACCATCACTAGGCAATGATGTATCAGGACTTAAAAGCCAAGGAATTGCTAAAGCACTTGTTCTCAGATGTGAGACAATGCTGCAAAATGAGTAATATGCACACTGCAAAATTCATCAACTCAGAGGTGTTGTATATTTTAATCTGTAGTTGGGCATTGTGGGAGTTACTTTGCAGATGTGCAGTCCACTAACAGCATTTACTTCTAGTTATGTACAGATACAATTTTCATCTTGTTACTAGAAGTTTGCAGGAGGGTGAAAGGTCTCTGTGTCTACTCTCCTCATCTACAGAAACCTCTGGACTGCTTTGGGAAAGGAACAGGATGAGCTGGAAGCCACTATGCAGTTGGAAAATTATGATCTGATCATTATCATTGACACTTGGTTGGATGGAGTCCTGATTTCAATAGCTATAAACTGCTCATGAGGGAAGGAAGGAATCATAGAAGGAGTTGCCCTCTAAGAAAAAAAAAAATTGATTGATTGCACAAAACTGTCCTTAAAAAACAGCAGTGCAGAGGTTGAGAGTTTCTGGGTGAAGAGTAGGGACCAAGCCAACACAAACCTCATGGCTGATGTTCCCTTCAGGTCATCCAAACACAGGGACCCTGGTGACAAAGTGCTCCCTCTGCAACTGCAGGGAGCATCTCACTCACAGAACCTGATCATAGCCCAAAACCTTGATTCCCATGTGCAAGTAACCAAGAAAGAATGGCAGACAACCAGCATGACTCAGTAAGAACCACCTGGTCACACTGAGTTACAAGAAGGGAATGTTCAGGTGGTGGAAAGGATATGAGAATATGGTCCAAGAGTGTAGGCAAGGCATCAGGAAAAGTAAAGCATGTTTGCAGCTAAGTTTAACAAAGAATATGAATAATTATTAATAATAATAATGTCTTCTACTAATGAGCTGGGCAGAAAAGAAAGATTAACAAAGATGTAGCCCTGCCTTGCACCCCAAATAACTAACACAGGAGGGCTGGTGACAACTGGTATGGAGAAGGCTGATGTACTCCTCAAATGTTCTTGCCTCAGTTTTAAATGGTGATCCCTCTCCTCACACTACTCAAATCCCTTAAAATCAAGTCAGAGACTGGGCAGAAAAAATCTCTCCCATCAGAAGTGAAGATCCAGTTTGAGCTCATCTGAAGAACTGAGCATAAACAAATCTGTGGGGCCCAATTATATGCATCACTGGGTCCTGGGGGAAGTGGCAGATGTAATTTCTAAGAAATTCTCTCCAACATATTTGAAAAGTCCTGGCCCGGTTCTGGTCTCGTCCAGTTATTTTGTGCCAGGAGGGGCCCAATAAAGACCCTGAAGTTATTCTACAGTGACTCACATCATTGCCAGGAGAGGGGGAAAGGGACTCTCTCCCAGGGCGTAGGGATTCTTCCTGGTGGAGAAAATGTGGCTGAGGAAGCCATCTGGTATTGTCTGTTTTCAGGGAGTTCTTCTGTGTGAATCATTTATTTTACCATCTGTCCTTAACATTGTTGCTGTTTGCGCTCCTTTTCCTATCTCATCACTGTTTCCAGTACCTGGTTCTGATCTCAGCCCACAGTTTTCCCTCTAGTTCTTCTCTCCAGCTGGCAGGTGACTGGTTTGGAGAATCCTGGAGAAGGCACTGAACTGGGAGCACCATTTTTAGTCATGGGCATAACAATGGTCATATGAAGTGTGTAGTTACAGGAAAAAGGGAAAAGAGCCTTTTGTCTCTTTCACTTGCTTATATTGGGAGAATTATAATCTTATTTTGATATGAAGCTTCTATTTTCTGATGAGTTTCGGTGTAGAAGAGGGCTGCGGTAAACTACTTACACTTTTTAAATTCCTGCAGAAAGAAATTCCAAGTGCAGTCTTTTCAGGGTGAAGGTTTTAGACAGCACAAAATAAATGTGTAGATTTAGAAATGAGAAAATACTGCTGTTGTAGTTTGAAGTCTACTGCCTTAGCAAATTTACGGAGGAAATAAAACATGACTCTATGGATGTACATGCTGCAATTTGGTCAGACAAAATATAATTTTGATATTACCTTCAGGATTGATTCTTTCCCTGGATGCTGATATTATGAACTAATAAGAGACAGAACACAAAAAGCATCGGTGTACATGACAGCATAAAATTTCAGTAGAAGATCTACCACCTCTAGAAGTCCAGGACTTAGCTGAGATTAATTCAGAAATCTCTAAATTTTCAGTTGCTCTCAGTATGTCAGAGAGATAACATATATTACGTCTGTAATACATATAAATCTGTAGCTACTGCTTTCTTTGTTCTTTTAAACATACTATATTTTAGTAGAGCAACAGAACACGGGAGAGTACTGGAGAGGATAGAAAAGTTATCATTTGTTTATCGAGCTTATCATTTACACACACTGTTGTAAAAGATCTAGTCCTAAAGGACAATATTAAGTCCTGTCAGTGGTACTGGTAACCTAATTAACCATGAATGCTATTCAAATGCAGAAGTGTCAAATCACATTTTCCTCTTTATATACTGATAGACCTGGGAATGCTGGAAATAAATATCATCTTTAAGGCTGGATTCCAGTATCTTACATTTGCCCTGCAAGCTGTTAAACTCTATTAGTTTTCTTGGACCCAAAAAGGATATAAAAGGACACATGTACCAGATTTGTTGTTTGTTGACACATTGCAAAAGAACAATATACTCTTTTTTTTTACTTTCCCCAAGAAGATTTAAAGAGTCGCTGTCATTAGTAAACAAATAAAAGAGAGCCATAAGGATTCTTCATAACTTTCTTGTCTAGAGCTTGTACAGAAGAAAAATAATTAGTATTGAAATTTCTTTGCCAAATTATGTAGGTTGTGATTTTTTTCTCTTATAGATAAAAGTGGCTGTGAGGAAATAGGTATTATGTCTTTTTAAGTTCTTTTTAAGGCTGTTATCCTTTCCATTTGTGAGAACTTTTATTCTCTCTTTTCATTTATTATGTTATCTATTAGGTCCTAATTTCTTGCACCTTCTCTGCTGAAGGTTTACAAGAATTCTCAGATTTCTCCATGAACCAAAGGGCTTCTTTTTTCATATGAACATTTCAAATGAAAACCTTTGCTTTTCTGTAGCACTTAATTTCCTGAGTTTCTTTTTCTGAAGATTTAAGGTAACTATGAGAAAGGGTCTGGAGGTGAAAACTTATAGAGAGGGGCTGAGGCCACTTGTTCTGTTCAGCCTGACAAATAGATTGATAACAGACCTCACAGTTCTCATATCCTCATGAGGGGAAAGGAGGGGGAGACACTGACCTCTTCTCTGTCATGACCACTAGACAGGACGAAAGGGAGCATTTTCAGGTATGTCAGGGGAGGTTTAGGATGGGTATCAAGAAAAAGTCCCACCCCCAGAGGGTGTGGAGCACTGAACAGACTCCCCAGGGAATGGACCTGGCCCCAAGGCTGCCAGAGCTCCAAACACAGAGGAGTGTTTGGACAATGCTCCCAGGAATGCACAGGGTGGGATTGTTGGGGGGTGTGTGCAGGGCCAAGAGTTTGACTGAATGATCCTTTTGGCTCCCTTCCAACTCAGGATATTCTGTGATTCTGTGGTGCTATGATTCTGTGATTCTATGATTCTGTGGTTCCAGGGTTTTATGATAATACTACTACAAATTCCTGCAGCTACATAGATAATCACTCTTCTTACCACTGTTAAAAAAAGATCTGCCTCACTTGAAGGGATGAAAAAATGGACTCGTCAGGCTTGGCTCAAAGATGAGGTGGTCAGTTAAAATGCGTGCTCTGGGTTTCCTAGCTGCCAGCTGTGGGTCATGTGCACATGCTCTGCTGCTGGGAGCTGCTGGGGTGGGGCAGCCCATGGAACAGCAGCCCATGAGAGGGACCTTCAAGCACAAGGCTGGGAGGTCTTATTGTCTGTACTATCAGACAACAAACAAGGCTGGCAAGGCCCACAGTGTCTCATCTTCTCCCACCTCCCTGCTCCAGCAGGGCCATCCCAGAGTACACAGCACAGGAGTGTCCAGATGGTTCTGGAATATCCCCATTGAGGAAGAATTCACACCCTACCTGGTCTCTTTCAGTGCTCAGTCACTGGACTGGAAAGTTCTTCCTCATGTCCAGGTGAAACTTCCTGGGCATCAGTTCTGCCCATTCCTCTTGTGCCATTCCGGCCCACGGAGCAGGGCCTGGCCCATCCTCTTGACAATGACATCAGACCCTCAACTCTGCCTCATACTTTCAGTGTGTGCACCTTAGATCTCTCTTGTGCTTCAGTAGATTTGTCAATTAATGGATTCTGCAGGGAAGGTAGTGCTGAGTGAAGCATCTCAGAGCTGAGTGGTTTGAGGGATGTGTGAATGCCTGCAAATTTATTTCTCAGGTTTCTCAGTATAATGGGCTATAACTCAGTGCCGGTGTGGTATCAAAGTCTGTTTCTCTTGAATAAAATCTGGGAGACTAATGGAACATAAAATGCTTGTTTATATCCCTGACAGAGCTGTCTGTGCTGCTCTCCATGTCTGAAGCACGTGCCGATATACATTACCCATCTGACCTGCACTACCTGAGGCAGGCATTTGCTGTTCCATACAAGTAAACCATGAGTAAATACGGAGCTTTTAGTCATGTATTAATAAGCTCTCAGTTCTTTACCTACCTTATTAAGCAAGACAGGAAACAGGAATAACAAACCCATAGAGCCTCAACACATTCCCTGGGCTGATCTTTGCATCTTTGTACTTGGACTAAGTACATGGCAGGTGGCTGATGGAAACAATAAAAGCAAAAATAATACTGTTGTGAGCTGAAATTTGGATTGAAAATTCTTCATTTAATTTGAAATTAAAATTTCATTGGGTCTTTTTTTTTCCTCAGAGCAGAAAAACATGTTATTTCATAATAGTTTATATTTTCCACCTTTTATGGGTCTCTTTGCAGGTAAGAACCTTGAAATATTTTGCATGAGCTTTGCAACATGACTTTGTGTAATTCCATAAAAAAGTTCAGAACTGCTTGTCTTTCTTTTGTAGCTCTTTTTACAGTGTGAGAATTGAGCCACTTTATTTTGGAAATAACCACGAATAGTACTTATTTTTTTCTCACAGAATGACAAATTCTGCTGATAATGCTCTCCAGATTTAGACATGATCGAAAAATAATGAATTCCATGCAGTTTTTCTCAGCAGCATCTCTTAATGAGACTGTTTTAAAACAGGCAGAAGTGCCATCTGCTGCTACTCACAAGAATCCCCTCTCTCTCACCCCTGGGTAAAAGGGAGTCATGATGAAGCATCAGCATCTGTGTTTGTAGCAAAACAGTAAATTCACTTTTTGGTTCCTAAAAAAATTAAGTGTAGCCCACTGGTTGGACTTGCCTTTGTTAGGAATTTAGCCACACTTGTGTTGATTCTGCTTCCATTAGCATCCAATTTGCTGACAAGAGCTTACAATGTACATAATATCACAAATGGAAAGGCTCTGCCATGTCACTACCAGGCTCACCTCCAGAGAGGTTGTTTTATATAACATGTTTAGGTGAGACACAGAATTAACCCAACAAAGGTTCTTTATAGTCTCCTGTGAAGGCATCTAAGAACCAGAAGGAATGGTAAGCAGAGAACAAAAGAAAAATGCACAGTTCACAGAGCAGATTTGGAAAAATTGGATTCTGCCACAGTACTTCCAGCAGCCCCAAAGAAGGAATATAATTTTATATTTTCTCTTGAACAACTTGATGATTTTTGTAAAGACTTAGCCATTTTCTTAAATTTACCAAGACAAAATTAAAACACATCTCTGGGAAGGAAAATCAGTTATCAGACAAATCTAGGGGAAATCCAACCAGCCAGCTAAAATAATTTCAAGGAGATATCCATGGAATCAATCTTGCAGTGAGACAATGACAACATCAAGTACCTAAGCCCAGCTGCTCAGCTCCTCTATTGTTGCTGGTTCTGTTTAATTCATGGGAACTCCTACACCTGCTGCCATCTCATCTGTTATCTCGCTGGAGTCTCTTTTCAGAGCACAGCCACAAAATCCCAGCCTTACTGGCAGATAAAGTGTTTGCCTACAAATTGTACACTAATCACACAGTTAGGCAAGTTCTTGTCTTCTGGTGCCTTTTCATTTTCAAACGACAAACTCTTCAGGGTTATTGGCTGCATTCACAGATAAAAGTTGCATTCCCTTGTCCTTAGTTAAAATTTCCCTACTGAAAAATAGGTTTTCCAGTACCATAAACTGAAAAATTATGTCAGTTTTACCTAGCCTCTGTCAGACATTAGTACTGAGTTAAGAGTTTGGTATCAAGACAAGTGGTTTACCTGTAAGAACTTGTTTTTCACTAATAAATTAATTGATTTTGTAACTGAAAAGCAGAATACTTGTTTTGCTGAACACATGAAAATTTCATATACCAGCTACATACCACAAGAAAAAACAAAATTGCTGATAAAGAACTAGATTGAATTAGATGGTTTAAAGATACAGAATATTAATGTAGGCCTAAGTTCAGAAGAGTTTTTGAGAAGGCATGCACCTTGATGAAGATGTCACGTATACCTGTTAACTCCTCCATATCTCTGTTAAATGAACACTGTGGTCCTTGATCCCTCACATACATGCAAAGCAAAACTAAGAACAATGAAATAGAATAGAGAGGAACATAGTAATTTTGGGAGCCAGGAAAGAGCAACACAAACTGATTTTGGAAAATGCCAAGATAAGACACCTAAGGAAGAATTATTTCAAAACTTTGGAGATTCACTGTTCACGTGGGAGATACAAAAGAAAAGTAGAACTCAGAAAAGGCAAAAAATTAAACCTGCATCAGTAAGGCAGAATCCCAGATGAAAGAAAAATTGTGAACAGGGTTTCTGTGTTAAAGTAATGTTGATATATATGCAGAAATAATGCCAGGTTGCACCACAGTTGCACAACCCACCTGGAACATCATAGTTGACTTTATGGCTGTAAGAGGGTGCCAGAAATAACAAGATATACCACAGAAATAAAGTGAAGTTGATTGAGTTTTGCCAGAGCAAGAACTCTAAACTCTCTTCATTCAGGTGAATTACATTTTGAAAAGATCTTGACATCCATTTTTGCAAAGTTACAAAAGTCTTTAATAAAATCTCTACTCTTTCCTCATGTCTCTGTTTTCCAGTTTTTAGTAATCTGCATGGCCTCCTGAGTTGGACTGACCTTGGCTGGATGTCTGGTGCCCTCCAAGCTGCTTTATCATTCCCCCTTTCTCAATGTGACAGGGGAGAGAAACTATGATTAAAGGCTGGTGGGCGAGGTAAGGACAAAAATATCCCTCACACATCACCAGCATGGACAAGATAGACTCAGCTCTGGGGAGTTCATTTATTAACAAATAACAGAGGAGTAGGATCATGAGAAATAACAACAAACTTAAACCAAACTTTTTCCTTCCTTCTTCCTGA
Source organism: Petroica traversi (assembly GCA_025920805.1). Classification (NCBI taxonomy): domain Eukaryota; kingdom Metazoa; phylum Chordata; class Aves; order Passeriformes; family Petroicidae; genus Petroica; species Petroica traversi. The sequence goes on from JAHLSL010000200.1 coordinate 2,787,457, forward strand.
GCTCAGCTTAACTCCCATCTTGTATAGCTCCTAAACCTGAGCAGTACAGGGGACAGGAATAGGGGTTGTGGTCTGTGCATCCCATGGTTTATCTGCTGATCCTTCCTCAGCAGGTACTTCCCCTACTCCAGTGTGGGGTCACACTGATGGGAGAAAATCCTTTTTGAATTTCTCCAGACTGAGTTCTGCTCTAGCATGGTTCCCTTCCACAGCGCCAGTCCTTCAGGAAAAGGCTGCTCCAGACTTGGTCACAAATCCTGCCAGAAAATTTGTTCCACCTTGGCCTCCTCTCCAAATGACAACTGTGAAGGGTATGCCAAGAGTAGGTGAGGGTGAACAATTTCTTCGTCTCAGGGGTGACCAGCAGAAGGTTCCTCTCAGAGCTGCCTGGAACTGACTGTGTTGAACATGAGAGAGTTTCTGGCGTTTTCTCACAGAAGCCACCCTAAGAGCCTCCCTGTACCAAGACCTTGCCACAGACACCCAGTATCCCTCTTGGGAACGTGACCTGCATAAGTCAGAGAGTGTGAATATAACAATGTGTGGCCAGAATATCCAAAACTCTCTCCTCTGAGAGGTTGCTTGCCCAAACATTGATGGTTATGATCAAGAGCAAATTAAAAATAACAGGGTTTCCTTACGATGAAGGTCAGCCAAATTAAGATCTATCCAGAGCATGATCAAGTGATTTTGGATAAAAGAAAGAGTTAGCTTGAAAAGACATAAAATTAAGGATGGTAAATATATGATGCAGGGATTGAGAAGAAGGTAAGGAACAGCAGGAAGCCTGGGCTTGGCACCCCAGGAGTCACCTTTCCAGCAACCTTCCCAGGCCAATGTTTCACTAAACACTGTCCATGCCAGGATGGGAAGCACAAAGGGCCTCACTCTGGCTTTGCAGCCATGGCTCTCCATGGTGGCTCAGTGGGGTGTGAGGAGCTGGACCACCAGCAGCTCCCACAGAGGCTGTGGAAGAAAGGGAACCCTCAGAGCCAGGAGAGGGGATGTGTGATGGTGGCACACACGGTGTGGGGGTGGATCAACGTGAGTGTATGAATGACACTGTGTGGGACTGCATGCTCAGAACATTTTGCAAAAAGGTATTAAAGGGTTCTAGAAATTTAAAGATTGTTTTTTTAAGAAATTATTTTTAACAGCTGTTGAGTGTGTAGTAATGCCATTCAGGTGTCATATTACTGCTATTGATTATAAATGTATAGCTCTGGGATTGTTATTTCATTAGCTGTTGTTCAAATAAAAATCAATAACAATTTTGGTTCTGAGTTGAGGTAAAATACATGACCAGAGTAGTCTTTTCTTGTGTCATTCTATACGTCTCATATCATGTCTGCCTGTGTGGCTGGCATGGTCATCAATTCCATTCTGGTAGCATTCCAGAAAGCTCAGTGAGGGATCATTTTCTTTATTTCTTTTCACTTCTGGTTTTATATGTACATTACTCATGTCTCTGATTTCACATCTTTATTATGAAGCAGTGATGACAATGTTCCCAAATTCCCAAAAATTGGTTTAAAGAATTTACCACTGAACCACTGCCTGTTGGAGAAAAATATTCCAAAAATCCACTTTTTTTTTTTCTCCCAATGCAGAAAGTGAGCTTGATGAAACTCTTGCACAGGCCAGAAATGGGCCTGTGCTTTCTGTCCGGATATATAACTCAGCTTACTCTGAGTAACCCTGACTTGTGATGTTTTTATTACTTCGAACTTGAGTGTGGACACAGGCACAACATATCAAGCTACACCATGACAGTAACTATGGCACAAACCTGAATTTCCCTGTTGCACTAAGTAAATGAATTCTTTAGGACTCGGCGTTCAATTCCTCCCCAGATGTTGGGTACCTCCATGTCTCTCTCTGGTTCCTTCACAGGAGTGACTGAGCTTGGGGACAAGACAGATCACAGAATCATGGAATCCCAGACTGTTCTGCGTGGGAAGGAACCTCCAAGATCACCCAGTCCCATCCCTGCTATGGGCAGGGACACTTTCCACTACTCCAGGTTTCTCCAAACCCCATCCAACCTGGCCTTGGATCCAGGGGCAGCCACAGCTTCTCTGGGCACCCTGTGCCAGGGCCTCCCCACCCTCACTGAGAAGAATTGCTTCCTGATATCTCATCTAAACATACCCTCTCTCAGTTTAATATCCTGTGGCTCAAGTAGAGGAGGTGAAAATATGTCAGCAAAATTTAATTATCTGAACCAGGTGATTCTTCTGAACCATCTTGGCCCTGAAGGCAGAAACTGCAGTGTCCCCAGATACTTTTTACCTCTGGAAGCTTGCAGAAATATTTTTGCATAAGCAATGGGCTGCATGGATGCTCTCTGGATTTTGTTCTGTGTATCTAGGTCTTGAAAAGAATAAACCAATTAAATTTAAATCCATGGGCTTTTTAATTAAACTCAACTATGTCTAAATAATTTGTTGGTTTTGTGTTCATCATTAAGTAATACATAATCGTTAAAATCCCCTATCAAACACACATCCAGAACTCCCATTAAAAACATATAGTTTAGGATGATTTTCTTTTGCCTAGATGCAACTCCACGTATTCCACAATCATTCATGTCTCAGTTTTCCACCATCTGAGTCCCTTGGAGACTTGGGTAAAAACAGGACTAAGAGTTTACTTCCTCTTTCAGGGCAGGGAGAATGGGAGGATGAGTTCAAGTGCAAAAAGAGACATTTTGGGGCCATTAAGAAGCATCTCATTTGAGTGGTCCTCTGGGAACAGATCTACCTCTTCTAAACTTGTTCAGGGTGGCGATTGCTGTAATTTGCCTGAGGAATGAAGGGAAATGTGAAGGAGACACAAAACAAAACCGAGCTCACTTTAACACAGTGAGGAATCAGCAGATTTGCGTTTTGTTTCCTTATTTTCCCATGAATTCTTTGATTACCAGGAGCAGGTCTTCTATGTTAATTTAAAATGAATAAATAAAAGAGGTTATATATTCAGTGTTGGGCACACTTTATTTTTTTTTCTTGCTTCAGAAGAGCGTAAATAGAGACCAGTTAATTGCTTCAGTGGTTTTTTTTTTGAAAATAGACTGTTTTTCAAATGAATCACATTAGTGAAACATAAGACATGGTGTTAGAAGATTGTTGAGGTTTATTTCTAATTAGAGCCACTGAGAGTAATATTGTATTTATTACTGAGTTGAATTAATATTTCATATTTAGCTGCAGGTGTCCATTTCAGTGATTTATTTTGGTTCAATCATTGAAAAAATATAAAAAGGAAATCCATCCTTCTCAGAGACACAACATGGCATTTTTTCCCAAAAATCTTTTTCCTGCAGAACAAGAAATTACAGGCACTGATTTTCATAATTAATTAGGATGAAAAAAAATTCTAAAGACATCTAAAAAAAAAGAACAATTTTTTAAACTTCTTTTAGATCAGAGTCATCGAGAGATGCAAAGTTCCTCTCCAACCTGTGAATCCAAAGATGAAAAGGATAAATTAGGCAGGCAACTTTTAAGGATAATTTAAAATTCAGTGGAGATTATCAACTTCATGAAAGTCAATTTCAAGAGATTTTATGCTGTAAATAATATATTTTTGGTTGTGTTGAGTGCCTTGGGCTATAGAAATGCTTATCTCTGAGATATTTTTCGGAGATCCTGTATCCTTGCATGACACAAGTAGGATTTAGGCGGTTGTTCTTTTCCTAGCCACATGGTTCTGGTGTCTCTTTTCCACTGTTGCTCTTGCCCAGAGCTCTCACTTTCTCTTTGCTCCTCTGGCCTCCCTCCTCATGAGCCCCAGATCAGGCAACAGCAGGATGCACACCTAGGAAAATATTCCTTATTTAAACCAATGAAAAATATACACAATCTAGTACCAAGTGGCATTTTTACACTTATGAGTCATAAAATCATGGAGTTCCAGACAGTTTTGGATGGGAAGGGACCTTAAAACCCATCCAGTCCCACTCCTGCTGTGGGCAGGGACACCTTCCCCAGCCCAGGTTTCTCCAAGCCCTGTCCAACCTTGCCTTGGACACTTCCAGGGATCAAGGGGCAGCCACAGCTTCTCTGGGCACCCTATGCCAGGGTGTCACCACCCTCACAGGGAACAATTCCTTCCCAATATCCCATTTAACCCTGCCATCCCTCACCCTAAAAACATTCCCCTTAGTCCTGTCACTCTATGCCCTCTTGAAAAGTCCATAAAAAATTCGCCCTTGAGTCATCAGAATACTTCCTTCACTGTCCATCAGAAATTGTCTGGTATTCAATGTTATATTTTTTTGGTGTGGGACAGGCCTGAAGAAGTATTTTGGTGGTGTGATTTGCTTCCTTTTAAAGAATATTAAGCAACTGTTATGCAAACTATTTGCAGATACCAAAGAAAGTATTTACTTTTAGGGTGAATATTTACAATGTTTTCAGGCTATTCAGATGAAAGTTAATTTAATTTAAATTTTGAGACTTGGTGATATAAGTATTGGTAATATTCAAATCTGTTAAATAGTCTCAACTTATTCTAAGATAATGTCAATATTTTTTACTTTGGTCCATAGTGCAAAAATGAGCTTACAGCCACACAGAACTACACAGAAACTGACTCAGATGGATGAGTGGATGTCTTGAAGAGCTAGAATAATTTCCTGAAAGCATACAAAACTGGATTTTTTTCCTGCCATGAAACTGATAATAATAATGGCCATGGGGAAGCTTTTCTTTTTTTAATGAAGTTCACGTTGTTTGTTTCTAAACGCTGTGTCACTACCAAATATTTCACCATTGCTTCTTTCCCATTCCCAATATCAAAACACTTAAGTTAAATCTAAAATTTGGCTTTAAGCATGCAAGAACAAATTGCTTTCTATATTTGTCCTCCTGAAGCAGGCTGAACAGAAACTGAGCCTAGAAAAGCTCTATGCACATGAACCCGTTTAGACCTGAATGCATTGTTTGATGCAATTGTCCCCTTGTGCTCTATGTTTGCTTCGTACAGACTCACATAGGGAATATCACCCTTGTTTGAAAAGGTACAAGAACTAGTGAAACGCATTTTGAAATTAAAGAATATATGGATATCCTTCTGTAATGAGTTCTTAAAAACAAGAAATCTGAGCTCCAAGGTTTTTTATGGGAAAATATTGTAAAAATTTTCTTTTCACTGAAGAAAAAAACCAAAATACTGTCCAAAAAATTGTCACATTTCACTATCACATTACAGCAGCTGTTTTCATAAAATTGTGTTTTCTAGCTTATTTTCTAGTAATAGATAATGTAAGAAATTTCTTTGTGTCCTGGTTTCGGCCAGGACATGGCTAATTTCTGCAGTAGCTGTAGGGGCATGGCCAGGACCCAGTCATCCTATACCCACTCACAGCACTGCTGGAGATGCACAGAGGGAGAAGGGGCTCTTCCTGGGCTGGAAAACATGGCTTCAAGAACTGAAATTATACTTTTGCAATTGTAGTGACAGTCAGGATATATGGATTGATAAATCTGCATATTTCCAACCAATGCATTATTCTATGAATCACAATTCAGATCCTCAGCAGGCATAAACCAAAATAGTTTCTGATCAAATCATCTTGAATTTCATGTCTTGTAAAAACATGAAATATAGCCTTTTCTTATAAGGAGTCAGAGTTGTGTGTTCCCCTCAATGACTTTTAGTGACTGTTAAAAGCTCTCAGCAGATGTATTCATTTCAAGAGTTTAAAATCAAGGTAAAAATTCAGCATTAATTCAGAACATTTCTGATGAAATTCAGTTTACTGCCTCTTAAAGACTGGAAGTCTTCTATCATGTGATAAGAATCTTAAGTGAGGAGGAACATGCGACAGTCTTTACTCATCTGTGTAAATGCACCCTATTAATAGCCTGTAAAATGTTCTGTGTTGTTCACACTTATTTCCTTCTGTGTGCTTTGCACCATAAATCAACTTGATGGTATAGTAGATCTATACCAGACTGGTAAAAAACAATTCTATAAATGCCTGCACAGTTTCCCTCAGTTGAGGTTTGTAGTACAAATATTAAGGCTGGCATGAAGACACACTGAATGAGAGTTTATGTGTGTGAAAACACCAGTTCCTTCTAGCAAGGACAAGATAAACATGGACAGCAGATGTTGGTGGCACCTAATTATCAGGTTATCAAGATTTGAGCAGGCCATTAGACATTCTCAAGACACTTAGACAATGAAGGCCTTAGACATTTTAAAAGGCAGATTAGACTTGACTATAACTGTGTTTCTTTGGAAATATTCTGCAAGCACAGCAGCACTTTTAGGTAAGAAAAGTTTAAGTATTGTGCAGTGTAATTTCAAAATATAACACAGCATTGATTATTCACTTAATTTGAGATTAAATTAGGTCAAATGAGGGCAGGACATGAGTAGATTCTTGTATACCAATATGCAAATCCTGTATTTTTTGTGTAATCAGTCTGATCCCTTTATGCATAACAATATTCTTGCATTTTGCACCTTGCATTTTTACTAAGAAATAAACTCAGCTGATAGAAATTAGCATAATTTCCCTGCACTGTACCAGGTCTGTGACATCTGATGGTCTGGCCTATGTTGGATATAAAATGGATTGGGATTTGGGGTATTTCCCAGGGGTTTCAGCAGGGACTCAGCCTGGCATGCATCCAGGGCCAATGTATATATAAGTGGGCATGTGGGGGCTTGTAAATGGGTTTTTCCCTGGTTTGGACAAATTTTGCTCTCTTTCTTCAATTGCTGCTCTCATTAGAACTTAACTGATTGTGACTGGTTGCTATTATAGGTTACCCACTGGTACCCTGGAGGTTGTGGCTGCACCATCCCTCAAAGTGTCCAAGACCAGGTTGGACAGGGCTTGGAGTAACCTGGTCTGGTGGAAAATGTCCCTGCCTATGGCAAGGGGAGATCTGGATGACCTTTAAGGTCCCTTCCAACCCAAACCATCCTGTGACTCTGTGATTTCTGATAAAACAACAGTTCTCTTCATAGAACAAATGTAATCGCAGATGTTGTGTGTGACTGTCACAGACAAACCCTGAGTGAACAAAACCACTCTAGTCACAAAGACCAAATATAGTATGAAATAACAAAGTCAGTCTCTTCTCAGTATATTTCCTTTTGTTCAGACACTTCCATGTAACTTTCTAGCATGACAAAATTATAGTATATTTTAACTAAAATTTAAAACCAAGGCAGTGGGAAGGTAGAGAAAGCAACAAGGTTTCAATTCTTTTTTCTTTAAAAGCTTCATTTGATTGCCTAGGCCACCTTAAATTTGCCTGAGAAGTCAACTATGACTCTCTCCTTGTCTTCCTCAGGAACTCTCAAAGTTCGCCTTGTGACATGACTTTCATCAGCCACAGCTCCAGGTGGGTCACATTCCTCCTACATGTGGGCTCCTCCAGAAAATCAAAATGCTCTTAAACTGTCAGTGCTTTCCCTAGGCCTTAAGGACTGTAATAAGCAAATCAAGAGAGATGATGTTGTGTCACTAAATTACACTCTTTAAATGCAGAAACATAAAATCACAGGTCAATTTATTCTGGTAGCTCTACTGGTCAAATCCCCTGCTAGAAGCAAGTCTGATTTGAGCATAAGCTCACATTGTTCAGATACTTGTTCTGTTGAATAATGAATATCTAAAAAATTGGGGATTCCACAATGATTTCTAAAGTTTCTTGACATTTTATAGTTTAAAAAAAGCTTTGGAAGAAATGTTTGCAGCTTATCTTCCTGGGTTTCTGCAGGGGGAGTGATGTTTTATCTGGATATATTATATTATAGAGACATTTTTTAAAAATGAAGGGTAAAGATAAAGGGATTTTCATGTCTATTTTCTTTGAATGCTTTGCATGATCAGTCTCATGTTTTTTGAAAGAGACAGCTCCCTTGCTCTAAAGAAAGGAAGTTCCTTTTCTAGTTTGTTCTAAGTAGGATTGCATTTGGTGCTAAAATCTGTCATTGTCTTAGGGAACCGAGTGACAGGATTAATTAGTGCCAGCAGGATGCAGCTTCTTAAGTGGGAAAAATCAAATAGAAAGAGACCTGCATGAGAGCTCATTTCTTTCTTCAGAAGTGGAAATTGGTGAGGAAGGAAGAGTGGGCTTCACTGGGTGTTTGGCATTGAACTGCTCAGCCTACGGAGACCTCAAAATAATAAGGGAAGGACTAGTTTGGTCTGAAATATTTAATAGGAATGGCTGATTCAGAATTATTTCGCCACAAAATAGATAAAACTTTCCTTTTTTTGGTGAATCTATGAGACAGGATCGTTGTCATCCCTGTAGGAAAAACAGTCAGTGTACTTGTATTTTTTCCACATCATGGAGCATTACTACACCTGTGTTTCTTCCTTCTGTCATAATCTTTGCAATTAAAAAGGGAAAATATTTACAAAGCACTTGTCTGTGTCGTTGAATGTCCCATATAAGCATGTATGTGGAGTGTGTGACGGAAGAATCCCACAGGTTTCCTGTCAGGTACCATTTATTTGATTTGAAGGAGCTATCATATAATTCCTTTAAATTGCTCTGAAAATCTGGTGTCCTAACTCCTATTTCTCTTGAGTAAGGAGAAATCTTAAAACAGTGGACAATTACACTATAATTATGTACTCATAAAATTGTATAACCATATAAGCATATAATTATATGAGCATCTAATTTTAATATATTAGAGACATGGTAAAATTGAGGAAGTAATTTTGCTATGGCTTTGCAGTGTCCATCTGCAATGTAAGAGTCCTTTATGGGACATCATATGGGATAGAAGATCTTGGAGAGAGAAGGAGTGAAAAAGAAGAAGTGTCAGCGCACCAAGAATCCATGTAGCCCACCCTATTTAGGTAGGGTGTTGAGAATGGGCTTCCTCTATCTTCATTTGTCCCTCCTTTGAATTAAAAATTTGAACTTTGGGATAAAGAATTTTCCAGTAACTTGAGGCAAATCTTTCTAAGGTTACCTTTTGTCAATAATAGAATATTGAGGGTTACAGGTTAAAAGAGGACTATCTCATCCTCATGCATTTAATTACTTTTTACTAATTACTTTTTTATAATTTCTTCTCCTTTGCTCACTAAAACAACATGATGGTTTTGTTTAGGTTTGAACACAAAGGTGCTCTGGTTTTCTGAATTCCATTTTCCACTGATTCATGGGAAGCATGTAAGAGGAGTGTTTAGCTACACAGTATAATGAAATCCTTTAACAACACATTTAATACAGACAGATATTTGAACACTGTTAAATTTTTAATTTTGCAAGAAAAATTCAGCTTTTTCTTATTTCCTTGCAATTAGCTGTTAATGGTCTGGATTATGCAATATTTTACATAGATAAAGACTTTATATGTTAAAATTAGTTACTATTTTTTCACCACTTACTAGATATCAGTGCTCTTTCCCAGGCAAAACTAAATTTAAAAATGGAAGAACCTGATCCTCCTCTATCGAAGGCATTGGGAGATTTTCAGTTGCCTCTAGTGGGAGTTGGATCAAAACTGAAAGAATAATTACAACATTGGAATACCTTTATGAACAAATTTAATTTTAATTTTAGAGAAACCTATTTAGTGGATTAAGTAAGTGTAGTATATTTATTATATTTGAATATTAGCAATGCTTTTATTACCAAGTCTCACAAATCTTTACCAAAAAGTTAATTTAAATTAGCTGTCATCTGAACTACTGGCTAGAGATTTGAAAATGTGCCAAGTAACTATCTTAATTTCTAAATTCTGCTTTTTCTCAGAAAGATCTATCAGTGTTTAGAGAGCTCTAGAAGCCCATATGAAGAGCACTGTACTGAGCTGTGCCATGAAAGTATCATGCAATCAGGGATTTGCTACTTAATTGCATATAATTGTGTAGCGAATTCATTTATTTTCACTTGTCTGCAAGCGTGTGAACATGTGTCACTTTTCCATAAACTTCATTAGTTTTCATTACACAGAGGTCTGATAAAACCTGCTGGTCATTCCTGCCTCTGTACTGATCAGTAATGCTACATCATTTTGAAATACTGATGGTTAAGGATCTTTCTGCGAGAGCTCATGAGCCTATTGAGTTAGAATGTTTTCCATTAATTCTTTCCAGTAATAACCTTGGTCCATTTGAGACATTGTTTAATAGTCCATAACTCCTACTCTAATAGGAAACAATAATTGATTTCTACTTGTACTTGAATACTGTAGGCTATAAATTTTAATACATTTAATACCCAGTTAATAATACACCTTTGGAAGTAGCAATGGAAGGAAAGCCTAGACCTTTGTTGCTTGCATATGCAACCTTGAAGGCATACAGGGTGTTTACTCAAATCATGTAGAGTTCAAAGGAACTAATCATGAGGAAAAGCCCCCAAACACATCAAAACAAACCTAAACAAACCCAAGAATCCACTATATCAACATTATGATTTTGCTAACAATATGTACATCATCAAGTGTTTTGTAGCACAGCCAGCCACAAATGTATAAATAATATGTATCTACAAGAGATCCAAGACCTGGTACATGATTGCACAAATGGGATTTAGGAAGAACTCAATCTTCACTCTTTCTTAATTGAAAGAAAATTTACTGCAACATAATCTTGTAATTCTGCTTGCTCTGTGGTAGGCAGAGAGAAGAGATTAAAAATACTGCATGTGTAGCGTTAATTTGCAAAGTCATCCTTTCCCTAGGAGACAGCCACTTGTAGGATTTTTCTGGTCTAAATACCTGACAGAAGACACAGGTTCTAACACCACTATTTTCTGAAACTTATTTGCTTTTTATTTCATTAAAATCACTCTCAGGAGCAAGGGAAAAGAGGGCAAAGAAGATTGAGAGGGAGAGGAGAAAAGAATGAATAAACAAACATCCCTAACAGCTTTCAATTTAGTAATTATTTATAATTGAACATCCATGGTCATAGAAATTACTGATTGCATGTGACTCTGCAGGTCAGTGCTTGTTTTTAAATAAGATTTGAGGAAGCACCAGGGCAGAAGGTAGAATGGAAATGATTCACCTTCTCTGCTCTGCTCCAAATCAATAGGCGGAGATCAAGATACGACAGTCAATCCAATGCTCTGGTGAGGGGTGGGTGATGGAACACACAGAAATATTGTTTATGCTGGTTTTCCTCAGCTTTACATATTTCAGATTTGGAAACCACTTTTAATGTGCATTGGCAGTTTGGTCATAATGTAAATTAACTCTGCCACTAAACATTTCAGGTGAATGGAACAGGATGCAGTGGAGAAGGCAGAGATACATGATAGATTTATAATAAAAACAGCAACTAGTGCCTGTAAAATTCTCAAGAGTTCAACTTTGCACCCTAACAACTCACATATATCTGAAGTGGATATTTCATTAAAGTTCAGGCAAACCCATGGCATTAGAGCCATATAAAAAAATCTTTACAGAAATAGTGTGCATTATTATGCACGATCTTTGGAATTGGCATTCTGCTCAGCTTTTGATAAGACAGTGCTCAAACTCGCAGAAAACTCCTGGGAAATTTAATATTTTAGTGATTTTGTCATTATATTCATTTTAAGATTGGGCTTTCTACTCTGTTTTTTATATATTATAGCACTGAATTATTAAATAGATGAAAAATTACATACTACACTGGGGTGGCAGACTTTATTGATTAGACCTCTTTACTATTTGAAAAATTTTTGATAGAATCTTTGATTTTTATGTATTAAATAGGGACAAAAATTTATTAACAGCATTTCATGTACAAGTCCTACTTTGGGACAATTATGCAGCATGATGATTTTTTTGAATCTCTCCCTAATTTGTTTTGTACCTCTTTTTCTTTTGGTCAAGTTTAGTTACATCAGTTTCTCTGGACATCTATAAAAATCAGATTTATAATTTGATTTTTTTAACTGTGTTTTTCTGTTGAATTTAAATTGTGCTCTTTAATGATGCTTGACATGTTGATGCTGACAATAGCAGTTTAAAGAACCTGCAGCACATCTCCAGCCGCAAGATGCTTTTGCTGACATCACCTCAGAACACAGTATAATTGCCAGGATTTTTTAAGAATCACTCGTTTTTTTAACTGAAGAAATAAATAGCTGTAATCGTGAGTATCTGCTGTTTGTTTTGCAGTTGCACTTTAATTTTTTTTCAGAAGGGAACAAGGGAGAAGTACAATATCTTTACACTAGGAGTTAATGGCTAATTAGTAGGTCTTGAGTCACACATGATGATTGCAACCCCTGAACTCTAGAGAGATTTGTTTCTTGTAAAAAACTAAAAATCAAACTTTTGTGGAGGTTCGCCATCAAAATATATGATTTCCTCTCGTTTTGAGTATGATTTACCTTTATCTTTCAACTAAACTGAAAAGCTAAAGCCATCCAAACAATAGGATGAGAGCTGGTTTGGCTTTATTTAATCTCAAATTTGATACTGTTCAATTAATACCATTGTTTATTTCAACTCCAAAGTGTAAAAAAGTGATTATGGGATCTCAGATGATTAAAGTTAAAGTTAAGCAACAACAGCCAGAAACGTTTGGAGAAAATAACATTATGAAACATAATGAATGGACCGCGTGTTATTTGATGGAAAATCAACTTTATTAGACTCTATCTTCAGACTTGTTTTTTAAGATGTTTTGAGATAAGGGACAAATGATGGTAATTAAAAGGGAAGGGAGTAATAGGAAAGATAAGAAACTATAGATATTGAAAAAAATTCATTCTATTGTCTTTCTGTTTCTCTCTGAAATAACATATAAATACTACATAGAATAAAGCTGGACTCTGCTAAGAACACTGTATTTAATAACAAAGGCATTATTGCCCTTTTTCAGTCACCAAGAAAAAATCTGAAACACTTGATTCCCTGGGCTCATGGACGTCTCCTCTATGGACAACTGATCTGCTTCTGAATTACCGTATCAAATGTCTTTTTTTTGGGTCAAGAACAAACATGTAACTTTAATACAGAGTGGGGTAGAATAATTTATCTGCTTTAACAGTGCATTTTTTTATTTCTTGGCTGGCCTAAAAACTGCAGTGGAAAACCTGCAGCATGGTTGTTGCAGACAGACAGATTTCCAAGAGTCCTCTGTACACACTTCAGTCTTACTAAGAGACAGGACCAAGTTCAGGTATGTTAGCAGTTTAGCTTAATAAAGCTTAGTTTGTTTATTCACTCAAAAAATCCCAAACCAAAACAAAACAAAACAAAAAAAACACTAAAAAAAGCAAAGAAATTGAATTCTGTAGAGCAGTTTTGGTTTTTTTTTTTTTTTTTCCAGGCATGATTACTATGGCTTTTCCCTGCTGCTAGAGTGAAATAGGAAATAACGTGCTGAAGTATGGGTAGACCTCACAGTATTTCCCATCTCTTGTTTTCAGCATCTTCCCCCAAAAGAGAAGGGGGAGAGAGGAGAATATAGAATAAATCTTGTGATTTTGTCGGTCAGATTTTCCTTATTTTAGGCCAAGGCCCTGAGCAACCTGTTTAATCGAAGACATTGAACTGGATGATCTCTAAAAAAAGGTTTCTTCTGTTATCAAACATTCCATGATTTTGTTTCTAAGGTAAGAATGGACAAAATTACAAACTGGGGTGAGAGGAATAAAGGAAACAATTACTCCTGGAATCAAAAATGTGATGTTAACAAAAAGCAGATGTACACCTCTGTTAATATGTCTCCTTACTTTGAAAGTACCATACAATCAACACAGAAGGGAACTGAAACAGGGTAAAAATAAATTGGTTTTTATGCAGATTTAACACTTAAGCCTCTGGATATTTTTCAGTCTGTTTAGAACATGTTTGTTAATAACTAATAGTGTTCCAAGCAAAAGTAATGCTTTTATAATACTTGCCTCTAAGTTTTCCTATTTACTTGGCACTCATTATTCTTTCTGTGAATAAATAGATTTACTACTCTAATTGTGTATTATATGTGGGAGCTGTAAATAATGTCCTCTGTATGGAAACAGGAAATAGCTTTCCTGGAAGCTGTCCATGTTTGATTTGGTCTCTAGTTAGAGCTAACATTAATTTTTAAAGTACAGACTGAGTGCAGATTTGTCCAAGGGATATACTGCGGATGGTTATCAAAATATCAATGGCTATGTCAGAAACACCAAATGTCTAAGGAAAGGTAACTGCAGCTGCTTTGTATGAAATAACCGGAGCAATCTGCCAGGGTAGAGCTTCCACTGACTTTTCCAACACTTCAATACCTGGGAAATTCACTATGTAATGACAAAAGGCTCTGATTCTTCTTGGGATTTAGTTCTTTAGAAAATTAATTAACTAAGCCATTGCTCTAAGTTGAAGTACTTGCAGACAATGGTGGATGAAACCTGGACACAAGCTGGCAATGTGTGCTCTCACAGCCCTGAATGCCCCATAACCCGGGCTGATCCCCCAGTGTGGGCACAGGGGAGGGGGAGTTCTGCTCCTCTGCCCGCTCAGGTCAGACCCCAACTGCAGGGCTGCCTCCAACTCAGGGCAATCTGGTACAGGAATGGGATTTAGAGGAGGGCTGTGGACATGATCTGAGGGCTGTGGACATGATCTAAGGGCTGGAACTGCCCTCTTGTGAAGAAAGGATGAAAAGGTTGAGAATGTTATCCTAAAGAACAGAAAGCTCCAGGAAGCTTTGCTGTGGCCTGTTTGATATATAAAGGAGACGTGTAAGAAAGAGGTCTGTAGGGACAGGACAAGTTTTAAACCGAAAGACAGTAAATTTAGGTTGGATATAAGGAAGACTCTCTTTATTATGAGGGTGGGGAGGCCCTGGCACAGGGTGCCCAGAGAAGCTGTGGCAGCCTCTGGATCCCTGGAAGGTCAGGCTGGATGGGGCTTGGACCAACCTGGGATAGTAGAAGGTGCTCCTGTCCAGGGCAGGGAGATTAGAACCAGATTACTTTCCAGCTGAAGTATTCTGGGATTCTATAATTCTTGTTGCAAATGAGCAGTAATAGAGTAAGGAAAAATAAATTCCACAAGAGTTTTTTTTCCCGTAATTAACATGGCCAAAAACATGGCTTTAATTTTGTTCTGTTTCCAGATTATAGTCATTATTGAAGTGGACGTGAAAAGGGGCTGAAAGAGAGAGAAGAGATAAATAAAAATGATACTCTGTTGTGCAGGAGATATTGACAAGTAGATTAACAGCCCAAATGACCAATCAGTCAAAAAATAGTTCTCATGGAATCACAGAATATGCTGAGTTGGAAGGGAACCACAAGCATCACGCAGTTCATCTCCTGGCCCTTCATAGGACACCCCAATAATCCCACCCTGTGCCTGGGAGCATTGTTAAAATACTCCTGGAGCTCTGGCAGCCTTGGGGCTGTACCCATTCCCTGGGGAGCCTGGTCAGAGCCAGATAGCCAGACTAACCCTGGCAGGACACAGCTGCAGGCATTTCCTTGACTCCTGCCCCTGTCACAGAGAGCAGAGATCAGAGCTGCTCCTGTGCTGCCCCTTGGAAGGATTTCAGAGAGCTCAGTGAGGTCTCAGGCTCCTCTGTCCAGCTGAACAGACAAAGTGCCCTCAACTGCTCCTCAAATGGCTCCTCCAGACCCTTTCCCCTCCTCATGGCCCATCTCTAATAGTTTAGTATATTTTTTACATTATGGCACCCAGAACTGCCCCCAACACTCGAGGTGAGGCTGCCTCAGCCCAGAGAAGAGCAGGACAATCCCTCTCTGTCCTGACCGGCCATGCTGGGCCTGGTGCCCCCAGGACAGGGATGTCCCTTCTGGCTGCCAGGGCTCTGCTGGCTCAGATCCAACTGACCATGGACCAGGACCCCCAGGGCTCTTCCCACAGCTGCTCTTCAGCCTCTTGCTCCCCAGTCCATACAGAGAGCCTGTGGGCCCCTGTCCCAGGGCAGACCTGGCCCTTTCCCTTGTTGATCCCCATACAAATGGTTATTGTCCATCTCTCTCAATTGTTGAGGTCTCTGCAGGGCCTCTCTGCCCTTGAGGATATTCTCTCAGAATATAAGAGTAGGAACTTTGACTGTTTAATTAATTCAAGGAAAAACAAGTAAAATAAAAATGAAACAAGCATCTAGTGTAGGTACCTCTTACTTCATTTATGTGCCTGCATACACAGGGTGTCCTGAATTCCTTTATATGAGACACCCACACATTGCAGTCATTTTGGAAAACTGAATCTGCTTCTTGGACCATGAAAACTTCTTTGAAATTTATTGGCCAGAACTTTCTCAGTCTGAGATTAATGTTTTTAAAATCACACTCAGACATGCTACAAAGTTCTACATTTTCTATCTAAATTGAATTTAAGAAATAGCTTTCAATAGATACCAATTCCCTGATGTAATGGTAAAGAGAAATATTCCTAAGCCAGTTCAGTATCTTTGTTGTCATTTCTTTTGAGAAAAGCCCTGAGACAAAAACATGCAGTGATCATGAGACAGATGCAATCCCAAAAATACATCAGGAAGTTGCAGCAGAGATGTTAATCTTGTTCTAAACAGAAATAATTTACTGTATCCCCAAATGTAGCTTAGCAACATATGTTTATAAAATAATGGATATAAATATAAAAAAAAAAAAACCGAAACCCGTAATAAGAATAGTATAGAAGGATTGTGATATTGTAAGGCAAATCAGATTAATTTTCTCAAGATGACCACTGGGTCGGCTAGATACAAGGTCAGTGTCATAGGCAATTTTGAGATAATATAAATTATGGACTTACACTTTTGAACATTTTTACCTTTTGTTTTTGTTGTGTTTTTGGTAGAAGCCACTAAAAATGGGAACTGGATGTTGTTCAATTAAATTTTGAACTTTGTTAAGAAAGAAATGGCTTAACACTGAAAGTTCCTAATGTTTTCTAAAGCTGAGATAGTGCTTTTAATCTGAAGTTAGACTAATAAATAGTTAATTTTTGTTTATCATTCAGTTTACTGGTGGTGCAATTAAAGTTACAAGAATTTTCATAATTGTCAGTTTAGATGTGCCTGTACAATTTATATAACTCAGGCCTTTGTAGCTGATTTTGATTTCAGAAATAAAACTAAAAACAGCAAAGGTTTCAACACCTGCATGAAGGTCCCAATGAAGATGTTGGTTTTATAGCTGAAACCCTCATGCACTTGAAAGATATATTCTAATTCTAAATTTTTAGATAAATTATTGTTTCCTTTGGCTATATTAAAGATTATGGAAAATAACTGAGACTTGAATAATGATTTATTTTTAAATGTCATTTTTATTGTAGCTTTAAAGAACTCCAAATCACAAGGCATCCAGTAATTCTATTAAAAAATTTATGCCTCCCTATTCCACTGCTTGAGATATAAAATTTCCTTTGAGAAAACTGTAGCTGCTTTTTAATAAGAATATATCAACCTATGGTGCAATATGTCAGTGCTTTCAGACCTGTTTGGGTCACTTCGTATAGATCAGCCTGAAGGGTTCTGTAAGGAATTTTAAGATTTGAACTTGTTCATCTAATAATATACCTGAGATAAAAAGTTTAGATCCAGATTTGACTTTTTAAAAATTCATCTGGTGTTCTGTTTTAGGATCATAGACAGAAATATTAATCTTGAAAATGTTGAGGGAATTTCTGCTTTCCTGTGAACATGGAAAACTTCTAATTCTATGTATGTGTCCATGCAAGAAGGAATAAATGGTCAAATGGTCAAAACTTCTTCATTACTGTTAATTTTGTCCTCTCCTTCCCAGTGCAAGAGCTGCATCAGCCCTTTACCCACCCATTAGATATCAAATTTAAGTATTTGTGTCTGAAAAATTCTAAAATGGAACTGTAGCCCTCTAGGATGTCCCTTGATGCTCCTTTCTCTGACAGAGAATTTTTTCCTTTTGGAGTGTGATCACAAAATAACTCCAAGATAAAGTAACATCACTACCATTCCTATCACTTTAAAAAAAAAAAAAATTGTGCAGAAAAGTGATTTTCTAAAAACCGCATGGCCCAGCTAAAGGAATATGAGTGTTGTATGTTGAGTAGATGGTTTATTTTCTGCTTTTCATGGGCTGAATTTATAAATTGTTACTTCTTCCACGTAGAACTAAAATTTTTTTAGACCGATATACAAAAGAACTCCTCATCATTGGCATCATTTATTGATAGTACATAGATGAAATATTTTAAAATCTCATATTTATATGACCTGTAGGATTCTTATTCTACTCTCATCTCCAACTTTCATGTCCTGTGTTGCCAAATCATAGAATACAGTGTCTAACCACATGAAAACACACCTGCAAGAGCTAAAATTGCTAATTCTTTTCTATTGCAACTGACATATTGAAGGCCGAATAATACATTTTCAAAGTTATAAATTTGGAATTGCTTTCTCTATCCACCTTCCATTTAAGATGCTTTTTTCTTTATCCAAAACAGTGAACAAAAGTAAATCAGGCAGTCTATTAAATGGCTGGAGACTGAATATCTTCTACTATGCAGAACAGAAGAATTATAGCCAGAATTTGGCATAAGGCTTACTTCTAATTCCCGTATACAATATTTTGTTAACATATATATATATACACTACTCTCAGCATAATTCATTTTGAATTAGAAAAGTGAAGGAAACTTATCCAAAACTAAATGGGAAGAGTAGCAAGTCAGAAGGGAATCATCTGGATTGCTGACAAACTGGGACAAGTAATGACTGTGGCATGGTCACTAATGTAGGCTGAAATAAGGTGCTTGTCCTCTCTTTATGGGAGAGGGACAATTAATGATAAGATCTGGAGCCAGGACAGTCTGTGCATCTGTTCAGTGGTTCAGATGCAGAACAAACCAATTATAGAACTATATATTCTTAAAAGGAGAAAAGGCCCTGAGGCAACTCAGTGAATCCTCAAAATAAGCCTGGCAACAGACGATACTGCACCTCAAATTTAAACCAGAGGGTCCCTTCTGGTGGATAATGGTTCTGGTGGGTCTCTAGTCCAGTTCAGCCTGTTAGGTCCTCACTGAAAATATTTAGAAAAGGGCTAAAACATGCACAATGTCTAATAGTCATACCTACAAGTTTTTCAGCGGTCTTCTGCTCATTCATGTCTAGGGTCTGCTGTTGATCTCAGATTGCTTTTTTTTTTTTTTTTGCTACAAGAAGTTAAACCTGAAATAGTAATAGCAGTAAGAGAAAAGGGAACACTAAGGATAACTAGATGATGTGACTTGAGCTATATCCTGGACCACAGGAAAGAGTGGAGATTTGGGGTTGCTATTCCCAGTGCAAATCTGTCGAGGTTCCAGTGGAGCCAGACATCACATCTCAGGGTATAGACTATTTGTGCTTGGTGCTTGGTGGAGTCAGAACTCACAGATTATCCTGTTGCGTTAAATCCTATATAAACTTTCCACTAGACCAGGTTGCTCCAAGTCCCTCTAGCCTGATCTTGAACACTTCTGAAGATGGAGCAATCACAGCTCCTCTGGGAAGAATTGATTCTCTGACCAAATTTCTGGGTGGCCATGGTTATTACAAAAAAAAAAAATGTACAATGCCATCTATATAACACTATTTTCCTAATCAAAAAAACTTCATTTCAGCTGCTTTTGATTGCTATCATTATAAATTATTCAGAGCTTGAAAGCATCAATTAATTGTGAAGAACAGAAATTACAAAATGCTTCTTTTTAAACTTTGGATTTTTGCAAGCTCTCATCTTCTCCATGAACTTTAGAGTTTGGCTTTCCAAAAAGGAAATTGAAAAAATATCTGAAATATTAGGGCTTTCCGAGTATTCTCAGTCATATTTAGACATGCTGTAAATTAAAATTCACCGACGGCTGACTGGAATTAGACAATGCTGTAGCTAATTTAGGCATGTAATCTCTTATTCCTTGTGATTTATAAAGAAGTCAGACTAGTCTGTTTGCACTGCATATCTAATGTACTGAGATTTTTCTAGTACTTTCCTCTGTTTCTGGTACTGGATTATCATTATCAATTTGAAGGATAAAGCCATCAAAGATATATTCCTCCATTTTTGTGCTTTCCTTATACTTTGCCTTACCTACCTTTTCTATGCTGCAGAGAACAACTCTACAGATCAAAAATTAACATATTTAAACTACCTTTCCCTTTAAACATATAATGTTTGTACATTTAAAGAAAGGTTATGAGAGGTCCCTGACTGTTGCATTTCAGTGACGTAGAGACGTGGGTTCAGAAAATGTGCAAAGGTTGGGAGGAGGCAAAGCACTATTTCCAGCCAAAATGCTGAAAAATTATTTGCTGCCAAACATAAGGAGGTTTAAATAGTGTATTAAAAACTTATCTCTTGCTTCTTAGTGTCCCTGTGCATGTAAGTTTACGGGGCACTCCCAGGCTCACCTTGACAAACCTTGACTTTATTCTCCATAGTTGTTTGCTGACATCTTCTTTATCACTTTTGTAGTCTGCAACCCACATCTATAGGACTGTGGTGAACTGTTTCTCACCCTTCTATCCAGATCCTGGGTTTATTCTCTTTCAGCTCTTTGATTTGACAAGAAAATGGAATACGATACCCATCTCTAGACAGTGCAGAATCCACATGTTGGTTGTGCAAGGCAGGAAATGCTTCTTTACTATGGATTGAACTGCTTTTCTGTGGACTATTGAAAATGTTGCGGCTTCTATTTACAGATATAAAATGAACAAGTGGGCAACTGACTGTAGTCAGAAATTTGTTTCAAAGAGGGCTGCAGCTGCATGGGAATGTGCAAGATAGGTTTGTGTTAGCCAACACCGTGGCATTCACTTGCCAAGAAATTGCAAAAGCAATCAAAACAAGAAAACATCATTACTGATAGATCTGCACTCTTAATAGCTCTTCAATAGCTCTACAACCAGTAGAGAGGCTTCTTTCTCCTCTTAGTTATTCTTCACTTCACCATCTCATGGCCACTGCAACCAACACCACCTTTGACCTTCATAAGCAGGTCCTCATTGTTGGTGACTATTAGGTCCCAGGAAGCATATCTCCTTGTTGTCTCCTCTACCTTTTGGGTGAGGATATTGTCTTTGATGGTCTCCAGGAATCTTCTTGATTGCTTATGCCTACTGGCATAAATGGATATCAGGGTGGTACAAAAACCCCATGAATACCAGAGCTGCTCCTATATGCCTGTAGAGTTCCTCATTCACTTGTTCTTTCCAGTCAGGGAGCCTAGAGCAGACCTTTACCTGCCTCCTCTAAATCTAACCCATAAACTCTCACTTGTCTCCTCATCCATCCCCTGGCACAGCTTCCTGCACCCCAGGTGTTTTCTCACATGAAGGGAAAGGCCCATTCCATCTCTTTCCATCCTCTCATTCCTGCAGAGCACCTATCTCTTCATTGTAATGCTCTGGCATGGTTGCCATTCCACCTTGTCTCCATGATCCCAAGCCTAGATCCCTACAGTTGCACAGCTTGAGAAAATATGGAGAGTTGTTTACCTGGTTTTATTTCTGCACACCCATTTGGCCTCCAATCAGACATATTAAATAATTCTGTCTTTTTATTTTTTAATTTCATACCACTACATTTTAACATAAATCATCTCAGTACAGTCATTGAGACATATAACATACCTTTGATTTAATCTTGCTCTGCTGCCTCCTTTTTAGCATTTTTTTCTATTAGTGGGTCACTACAGCTCAAGATATTTTGTGATTCTATGGTTCCTTTTTCTGTTAATGAATTGTTATATTTTTTCTTGTAAAAGCATGTTTGATAAAGATTCACTTTTCTGCACTTGAATTGAGGGAAAATCTATCGAAATACTCCCAAATTTGTTTGCTGCTACTGTTCTAAGATACAGCTTCACGACAAACAGCTGAAAAAAAACCCACAATAATCTCTTCTGGGGTAAAGAAGCCCATCAGTGCAATGAAGCAGTGACAGATTTGGGTTGTTTGGCTCATCTTCTCTGTTTACCATACAGTTTAAGATATTGAACTATGTTACTAACGATTTGCTAAAATATAATCTCCTTGGATTACCTTTCATTGTCAGGGCAGCAGAAAACACGATCATTCTTCTTAAGGGCTTACTAAGAGAATTATCTATACCTTAAAGAGAGTTAAATTCATAGCTTCCTGAAAAGAATTTTATTTTCCCAATTACCTTTTATCTTTCTGCAGTTTTCCATTAGAAGGTAAAATAACATCATCTATCTTTTTTAGGCACCACAGTCCAGAAAAATATTGCTGAACCTTGGATGTCATTAGGATTAAATATTCTTTCTCTTCTCTTCTTGTTTCGGAAAAATTGATACTTAGTTTTGAAAAGATAGATACAAGCTGGGTGTCACTTGGATTAATTAGACCCTGACCTCTTCTCTTTCCTGTCTTATCAAGATATCTGAATCAACATTTTTAACGATGATTACCAAAATTAATCCAAAGAACATTTCCAGAGAGAGAAAGCTGAGATGATGGCTAATAACTAAACAATGCAGAAACCAAATGCTAAAACAAGTTTTCCCTCTTAGTTTTAGTGTAAACTCTAGCCAGCCAGGGATTTGGGGTTTTTAAAGATGGGATAAAAGTGATTTGTTCTGTTGTCTCTTCTGGCACAGGCCTATGTGAACTAGATGGTATAGCTGAAAGCACCTACCCAGAGGTATCTTTACAAATCATTTGGCTCAAAAAAGAAGTTTAAAAGGATTCTCTCAGGATGTAGAATTCCACAGCAACAATTCTCCATCACTTTCAGTAGATTCTGGCTGCATTTTATGTCTATATACTTTCTGTATGACTATGTAGGTTACACAATGCATGTATATCTATATATCTATCTATCTATATATATACACACGTGTGTGTGTACACTTGCACAAGGCACTTACAGAAAAATTTAAAAAAACCATGTTGGCTCTCTTCCTCACTGTGATGCAATGATAGCTTTGGATCTCCAAAACATCAGATGACATTGTTATAATAACTGACACAATTTGATATCCCTCTAATATAATGTCCCAGTAGTTCAGCTGGTCAGAGCAGGGAGCAAACACCTAGGTTGAGGAGTCAATCCCCATATGGGCCATTCACTTAAGAGCCGGGCCTGAAGATCTTTGTGGGTCCTTTCCAGCTCAGAATATTCTGTGATTCTTTAGAGGTCTCAAATTCTTATCTCTGTCCAAAAGAAAAGTCCCTTTCCCTCAGCTATTGCCAGTAAATTGTGTCCTGTCTATCCACAGAGTGTAGTTATTTAGCAGAACAACTACTGATCCCTTGAGAGGCAGTGTAGCAGTCTTCCTTAAATTATGTGTGCCAGGGTTTTATCATGGCTGGTTTCCAATAGCGTTAGTACCAGACTTTTGTTACATCCCTTGGGAAATGCTTCAGCAGTTAAAATCTCTCTGTTAGGAAACTTTCTTTGATAACTTCAGTCTGAATACTCTAAACTCAGGGAGAGAAAGAGAAGTGTCTGAGCAATGAAGTCTGCAGTTCAGGATATGAAGGCTAGAGTTTAGCTTATCTTCCAAGCCTTTTTTTAAAACTTGCCCTAAAGTCTACGTCCATGGCACAAGCTTTGTGCTCTTCTGAATGTAGGGCGCCTTAAAATGTGAGCCTGAAGAGAGATTTTTTTTTTTTGCTGGGGAAAGACAAACCTTTGTATGATTAATATTTTTTTTTTTGTCTGGTATATAAAAATGCATCCACAAATTTTTGTTTATTTTCTCAATGAAGGTTTATACATCTTAGATAAGATACAAAATTAGGGATTCAATGCACTGAGATAGCTTAGAGCTCCCCTACATAAGCTATACATCAACTACATAAGCTATACATATACTAATTAATTATTTCTGCTGTCTCAGGTCATGCAGTTCAAGCTCTGTCTAGCATATTTCTCAGTATTTCCAAATGTGATATGCTTTCACAAAACTAGTGACATTCTTAGCAGGCAAGTCAAAACAGTTCTCCAGTTGCACCCAATTTTGCATTTTTCAACGCTGCAGTGGTTTTCAGAAACATTCATTATAAAGGAAAATATACAGTTAATGTGAAATTTACAGCACGCAGTTATTTAGTTGTTTTCAAAATCCAAGCTGTCACTGTTAATCTTGCAGAAAGTAAACAGCTTTAGATATATATTTATCATATTATACTACTATATTTGGTATAAGTATATATATATATTTTTTAAATGCACGGATATAAAAAGATTCTTTGAGCTTCCTTTTCAAATTACCTCCAGTTCATTTTTTCCCACTGCAAAAGTGCACAACTTATAGATTATGTTCTTTTAAAGCAACAAGGAGTCAGAATTTCTAGAGGAAATAAAACTGAAATTCTTCTAAGATTCATTTCCAAAAAAACACTAATTCATTATTTAGTTATTAACCTACTTCTTTAAAAGTATTTCTGTGACAGTGAAAAACATTAATGCTTCTCTGTCTGTGGTACTAACTACTGTAACATTTATGCCAAATCCTAGTAATACATGGAGCTTATCCTACATAGAAAAGCTACTGAGTTAAATAGCAGCAGCATATGACTAAATATTTTGCTAGCAGAGAGATGTTGTATATTTAAATATCTCTGGTCCAGCATGCAATTTTTGTTGCATCTTGTGTGAAATTCATACATGTTAAATCAGTGCTGATTCATTTTCCAATGTATAAATGAGCAAGCAGGCACAGGATGCTTAGTCAACTTTAATCAAATTTTAAAAACAATTGAACCTCTCCAGTAAAGCATATTGCATAGAGGAGTAACAGCAGGCAAAATGCAAACAGAGAATACTTTAGGAGGCAGCAATTAGAGGTTATCTCGGACACAGTTTTTGAAATTGCCATGTAATGTGTTTTAAAAGAGTTGAGGTGGGTTCCATTTAAAGCCATGCCTTGACTTTCTGTAGTTCAGAGGGATGTTTCTTGCTGTTCTGTCCTCAAGATATGTTATAAAAATGTAAATTGTTGGGAAGGGCGGGGAAAATAGGCCTTGAAAGAGATCTCTAGTCATTTTCAACAAATTCCCTGCTTATTTCCATAGATAAGTTTCTGGGAATTGTATGCATGTTTACTTTGGCCCTTAAATTCTTCCACTGCTGCTTTGTTACCATTTCTGTGCATCCTGCAAGCAGCAGCTTTGGTTTTTTCAGAGGCAAAGTGCTTGAAAATAGGACAGGCAAACAGCAGAACAGATTGCACAGAGTCTGTCTGTCTCCATCCTTGGAGGTTTTCAAGCTCTGACTGGACAAAACCTTGATCAACCTCATCTGAACTGCACCAGGGACCTTCTATGGCCCCTTCCAACCTCAGTGATTGTGTGATTATCTGAAAACAGGGGAGAGATGATGGAGAGAAGGGTGCTTTAATGAAATGGGATGATCACCACATCAAACACAGCTGTTAGGAGCAGAGGTGTTTTGGGTGATTTGTACCATGATGTCTCTCAGTTGGCATGTTTTTCCCTATATCGAAGAGTGATATTCCAGAAGGACTGAAATTAAATCATAGAAGATGTGGGAAGGTAAAAACAGGTGGCAGAGAATAAGTCCTCGATGGAATAAATACAAAAACATCATTAAAAATGCTTCTGGATTGAGACCTGATATTTTGGAAATATTTATAATGAATCAATCTAAAGATCTGGGGTTTGATGCCCAAAGGGAGCTGTGGAGGTACTTGCCAAATCTTGGTAATGAATAGAGGTAGAGGAAGAGTAGTTGATACTGCAACTGAGCACCACTGACTTTGAGATAAGAAAAGTGCCTCACAGTGCAAGCTACTGCTCCCACCCCAGAGATCAAGGTCAACAGGCCAACCACAGGCAAAAAAATCTCATCAGAAAAGATAAAAAATTAGGAGAAATTTTTTTCTGCTCAGTACATTAGCTTAGCTCATTTTGTGCCTTTTTGGATGAAGTATAAAAATAATCCAGTTTGTAGAAAATGTATGTTAATCACTTTAAGCAGCTCACTGTCTACCAACTCTGAAAAATGATTTGTGTAGCATTAAGCTCACAGAGCTTGTTGCATTGTCATAGCTGGAGACAGAGTAGCTTGTACTCAGGAAAGTCTGAGACTGATTTTAAGTCTGTGTCTGCTCTTGAGGAAGGTGAGACCAGCTACCCAAGTAGCTCATTGAGACAATGGAGGGCTTTATCTTGAAATAGTGTAAGTTATTAGCATTCCAGCTAGACTGATTTTACTGAGACACTCTTTCAGAGCTGTAGTTGTAGCTCTTCTAGTATTGTGTCTAATTGAACAAAAAAAATATACTCACAAGTTCCCAGGCAAGGTGAGATAAACCTTACAGATAGCTGAGGAGAGAGATTTAACATTAAATGATTGACATGACCTTGGAATGCCTAAGCTGTAGTGTGTTGACTCCTCTTGGGTGATGCTTTCCCTAAAACTGAAAAACACCCTTGTACAGGTCTACCAGGATGAAAAGCAACCTAGCATTTTTGGGAGCACTTCTCTATTCCACCTGAACTTTTGCAGGATTTTTTTTAGAGGGGAAGAGTGCAAAACCAAAAAGGAATCAGGTTTAATGTGAGAAATATTGCTTTTTCTGTTCTGTATTTGTGAAATGGTCCTTAATTTGAAATAGTTTCGTAGTTGTCCTGCAGAGGAGATCCTGCCATTAGGACATCTTAGTGGTACTTTATTTTCCTTGTCAAAGTATGCTGAACTTCAAAGAATGAATAACACTTTCTTTTATCCATCCTTTTGGTTATGGGTTGCCTAGGACTGCCAGGACCCTGTCAAGGGCTTGTTAGAAGAATTGGAAAAGAGAATTCTAATTTTTAGCATGGTGGATTTGGACCATACACTGAGAAAGGAAATTCAGAAGAGACCAAGAGATGCACTTCTGATGCTGAGGAACACAGCACTTCTTGCTGTTCTCTTGTACATCCTCCTGCCTGATAGGGTAACAGATAGAGCCTTGTTCCCACAGGGGCATCCACACTGTTTGTTTTCCCTTTAATACTCACCCAGAGGCTCTCTGTGCCATTCCCAGCTGGGAGCTCCAGGTATTCCAGCCCTTCCATTACACACCCTCTGCCACCACTCTGCCTCTCTGCTCCTGCCTATCCCTCCTGAACAGCCTGGAACCTTCCATGAGGGCACTCTCATTCCACCAGCTTTCCCTTTGGCCAGTGATGTCAAATCTCTGCCACTGGGCCAAAGCCTCAAGCTCCTCCCATTTGGTCCTCAAGCTGAGTGCACTGATATAGAAATATTTGAGGTGAGGTTCACTGAAGAGCACTTTTTCAGCTAGAACACTGAAAACCTGGTCTGGCCTAAACAAACAAGCATAAAACTAAGATTTATTTTTATGTGATGTAAAAATAATTCATAGAATTAATTTCTCAGTGAACGTATGATTTTTTTCTGGGATGGAATTTGAGTCTTAAATTCTATTGCACAATCTACTTTTAAAAATTATTCACAGGACACCCAGAAAAACTTTATTAGTAAAGCCCAACTAGTTTTGCATAATATGAAAAAGAGTTTTTAAGTCACTTCTAGTAGTTTTCTTCTCATTTATAGAGTGGAAAAGACAAAGTTTTAATTAAATAAGAAATTTGGCAGGCAATTCTTTAGCCATTAATCTGGTCTGGCATCTTCTGCTATTTGTATAAAAAATGGATTTGTACAATTTTGAAATTCATTCCTAATAAATGACCAATACTTATGTTGGTTTAATAGACTCAAGCCTCTAGAGCATGGAAAGCAGTCAAAGGCTTTTGAATTAATTGTATTCTTCACTGCATTACAATAAGTTCGAATATGGTAACAGATGAGCATCCTAACCCTGGGATTTTTATGGTTATTCATCCAGACTTTTTCCATAGCCCACTATAAATCAGGTTAGTTCTGTCACAGAGTACCGCAGTGTGGGGAACTAAATACCTTATAATCTCAGATGTTCAGTGTCCTTAAGATAATGCTTTATGAAAACCAGATGAAGCCAATGAAGTTTAACAGTTAACCAGCAGGACTCTGAAGGAGGAAAACTATCTTCCAAGAAGTTTTTAAGATGCTGTATGAATATGAAGTCATATCCATACTGCAGCCTCCCTGCTGGGCTTTGCAAGCATTACTTTAGAGCATGGATCTCAGCATGAACTAATTTGCTATTTTTTTCTATTTTAATTCATACCAGTGCTTATGGCAGTTTAACAGACCGATGGAGGAGAACATGCTTATTAGTCTTCTGAACTCCATGCTCGACACATAAACCGCTCCTGTTACCTAAAATAGCTCTAATAAATCCTGTTCAGCATTTCCCTACTACACAGCATTTGATGCTGTAGTTTTATCCTAAGTAGTATGAGCTTTAGAAAACAATTTGTTGGTCTGTCGTGGTGGCAGAGTCTCTCCTCAAAATCAGCTCAAAATATTAGTGTAACTGCAATTTTTGTCATTAAAACACAACAGACAAGGAATGAGGTACCTGCATTTCTGATGGGTATAAATCTAATTTCAAATTAGCTCTTCTCTATGTCAAGGTTTACAACAAGTGCTATTCTTCGACTCTGTGCAGGATTATAGAAATACTAGGGAGACAATAGAGATGGGGGAGTGGTTGGACTTGATGGTCTTAAAGCTCTTTTTCAACCTAAACAATTCTAGTGTTTATCAACTACATCCTTTTTAAGTAAATAAGTATTTCTGGACATCTTGGGAAGATGGATCCTTGCCTATGCCTTCAACAGAGCAGAGCCATGCTCTTTTCCCAGTAGTTAAGGAAGCAGATATTTCCAATACAGGCAATGCACAGGGATCACAAAGGGGGGTATGTTAGACTGTTTCTCCATCTATGACTTCTTTCAGAATGGCAAGACCTTTCTAGAAAATTGAAGTGACAAAAGCTTTCCTTTATGTAAAAGAAAATTGAATAAAAGCAGGATGATAGATGAAGGGATGTTTTGTATAAACCACACTGGAGTTTCCATTCAGAAACTGAGCTCTAATCCATGAGGTAAATACAGATAATAGCATTTCTAGGTATGGCTCTGCTGACTACTGCAGGTGTTTACATTTTTATCTTTGGTAAACTCTTGCAGTGAAAAAATATATATTCATCACCTATGGAGATGTTTTAAATATAGGTAACTTTTTCTTTCTGGGTGTTGAAAATCTGTTTCTTCTGGTTTACTCTTTTTTTCCCCCCAAAGGAAAAAATTATATGTTAGAAGAAACACTGAATGAGTAATTCACTTCAGCTGAAGTCTGAAGGTTTAGCTTGATGGAGCATCTCAAAAAAGCAAAAACACAAAGGACAAACTCCTTCAAACCCTCAAGTTAATGTTTGGCCCCAGGTCTAATTGATCATTAAACTTTCAAATTACTTTAAATTATGATTTTCAACTGCCTTGGAAAGGAAATTCTTTAGGGAACTACATATCCATTATGCTGTAAATGCCCTTCAGAATGAACCTTCGATACATTTGTTCTAGCCTAGGGTTCTCTGGTCCATGGGAGATTCCCTCCAGCTTTTAGGTACAGAGTTGTGCATTTGTTAAGGGCAGCTGGAAAGGAATGGCAACAGGAAGAAAATCTGCTTTATTTACATATTTTTTTTCCTTATGTACAATAAAAAATGATATATTTTGGTAGTCTGAATATTTAGCTCCTATTTTGTAATTTATGATGACTGGATGACTGGATCAGATGTAAGAGCAACTGAGCATGCAAAATTGCAGCAAATGTGACAGAGTGGTGGAGTCACCATCCCTGGAAGTGTTTAAGAAATGACTGACCATGATTCTTACTGCTGTGGTTTAGTTGTCAAGGGGTGTTCGGTCAAAGGCTGGACTCGATCTTGGAGGTCTTTTCCAACCTTAATGATTCTGGGATTCCATGAGAAGAGATGGTATCATATTGCCAACAAGTGTCATCCAGGCCTTAGTGGCAATGGAAGGAGTTCCCAAGACTCAGCAAGGAATGGGAATCATTCATTAGCACCCAGCAGATTGTTGAGTGATGGAAATTAAATCTAGAAGAACTCACCTGCAATTCGGCCAGGAGAGCAAGGTCAGAGATGACTGTTGAGAAGAAGATTTTTGAATAATAATAGTGTTCTGATTTTATTAGCATATTTACAATGAAATTCGATAAAATTTCCCATGCCTGTAAATCTTACAGAAGTTGTTTCCCCTTGTTTCCACATGACTAGGCATGCAGGAACAATCACAACTGGAGGCTTCAGAAGGGTTGCTCAGGGAGACTTGATAGTGCCTTGTCTCTTGAATAAGAAAAGGAGCCAGAGCCACAAGGCCTCTGACAGTGAGGATAAAGGACTGGAAGTTCTTCCTCTCTTATTTCCTGTTAGGTGCTTCTGAAAAAACCCTTTCTCACGTGAACAGTATTAACAAATACTTTCTCATAACAGCTGGGTCAAAATTTCAGTCAATATTAAGACCCTTTTATTGTTGCAGGTAAAAGATGCTTAGTTCACCTAGTATGCTCTAAATCAGAATTAAAGTGGTTTATTGATTTAGAAGCGACATATCATTAACCAGCAGCAAGGCACTCTGCAACCATGATCACTCTGAGCAATTCAACAGGTAAACAAAATGTCTAGACATACAATGTCAATGAACACCTACAGAGCTCCCAATATCCTTCTGCAAGCAGTACCTGAAAGATTCAGTTTCCCTTCCCGCTTACACATATTCTTCTTCCTCATAAATGAGATCTTTTTTGGAACAAGACCCTCTCCAGACATCTCTGTATTTTCCATTCAGACACTGCTGACACTGACATTCCTATCTGGCATGTTGTTATCCAGCCCTTTCGCCAAGGCTGTGCCATGGGATTGACCACCTCACAGGTGTTAATTACCCCACATGAGTCCATTAACCTGAAATGGGTTAATTCATCTCAATCTCTTTTTTCATCTGCAGGCTCTTCATTTTTTAGTAACAAGGCATTAGTTATTTTTGCAGGCTTTTTGTCGATATTCTCCAAATTCTGTATCTTTTCCTGTCAGTCTGTCCCTTCTTTTATTTTTAATCTATTTTCCCAGAAAATTCTCAGAGCAACAGCAGCAGTGCAGTCAAGGAGTTGGCCCTCAATGAGATACTGTTCAAAACGAAGGAAAAAATTTTATTATTTATTGTTGTATACGCTTCTTTGTCCATCCCACATATTATGTGAGGGATGGAATATTGAGAGGAAGAGAGAGTCTCTAAGGTGCTGAGTTTTCACACAGGGCAATGGAGAAATAGAGTGTTCCTGTAGACATATTGGCAGATGAGCAGAGGCAGCTCAGTGAAATATCGAGTGTTAAAGGCAAATTCTATTGATATATAATTAGTACTAGACTCTCACATGCAGCCTATTAGGTCATTGGACACATCTCTAATACCAAAAAAAAAAAAGCTCACAATGCTGTGCAAAGTCCCAAGTGTTCAGTAATTAACACCATGTTGTGATCAAAATTTGGTCAGTCTTGTCTCTACAGCTCAAAGCTGAGATGGATTTCAAAGCATTAAATCCCTTCCGGAATACTTGTGGGTTTTTTTTGTTGTTTTTTTTTTTCACTCCTGATGATAAGAAAGAAATTTAACAGGCCTCAAAACCAATTTTGTCCTCAAGAACAAAAATAAACAAAACAAAAAAAAAAAAAGAGCCTTTTAAAATGTCCTTCTAATTGATCCGTATTAGAGTTAAAGGCAAAATAGTGAAGGAATTCTACATTCATTTGTGAAAGGTTATGACATGAAGCCATTTTTATTCACCAAAATTGTGTTTGAGGAAGAGAAGGGGACTAAATTTCTGCCATTGGGAGGCACACCTGATATTGTCAGGTCCCATCCTCTTGCTCAAGCAGGATCAGCTAGGGCTGAGTGTCCAGAATTTTGTCCATTTGGGGTTTTAATATCTCCCAGAATGAAGACAATAAAACTTGCTGGCAAACCTGTTTCAGTGTTTGATTGCTTTTTAAAATTGTGGTCTCTTATGTTGAGACAAAATTTCATGGGTTTAAATCCAATCAGGCTTTAATATTCACAAAAAAATTTCCTCTGAGCCTTCTAGTCTCTGGACTAAACAGTCCAAGGCCACAACCTCTCCTTGTGGGAGAGATGTTCCAGCCCTTTAGCCATCTTTTTTTACCCTAAACAAGCTAAGTGGTTTTTAAGAATCTACTATAAAATTTGCGTACTGATGGCCAAATTTTATTTATAAATTAGATAGACTTTTTTTCTGCCTTTTTTCTTTCTTTTCAACTTCATCCCCACTAGGAGCTTTTTCTTTCTCTTTAAGGGATGTTATGGAAGGAACAAATATTATTCCATTTTTCTTACCTTTGGAACTGGACCACAGGGGAGATGGATTCTGTGGTTTGCTGAGCATCATCATGCAGGCCTATTTTCCTAATGGTTCACATCACAGGGATTCTCCATACTGGCCATGAATTCTCATTGATCCATGCAGCCAGGTATCTTGACTTAAATGCCACATTTTCCATGGGCTTTGGTCTTACCCCATGTGAGGCTGGATCGTGGATGGGATATGAAAGGCATATTAGTCCATGAATTTATGCGTAACTAGAAATGCAGGAATTCATCACAGAGAAAGCTGGGAAAAAATCTTCAGCACCTCTAAGAGGAAAAATTAAACACTTAAAAAAAATATTCCTTATGTAATCTCTGAATATAAACTGTGGGCCATGTTATTTTTTCTTATTTCATACCATTCACTTCCAGATACATTTTCATGTTCTACATTTTATTATCTATCTCTAAATATTTGAAACCTATAATGTGCATCTTCCTTCACCTGTATGTCATTTTGGCTGAGAATTATTATTCATGATTGGTTTTATTTCCAATATTTGCAGCCTCTACTATTATTTCTCTTACTCCAAAGACAACGATTGATAGCATACTAGTCCTGCTCCCTTCTTGTATCTACAAAAGGTACAGTTTTCCATGAAGAGTTTAAGTAAAAGTATAAATAGTGATCTTCTACAGAAACATGTATTTGTTGTCTTTATTGATCCATTTTCCTCAAATCTTGATGATCATCTAAATATTTTGGTTGCATTCTTTATTTCCTTTAGGAGCTGATAGAAGGTGAAAGAAATATAATTTAGTCTTTTCTTAGCAAGTGATATAATGATGCCTTCATAGATTTTGTGTATAAAGTGAGGTTCAGAGGACAGGTCTTTGTATTTCTCTAGATCCTGGAAATTTTCGAATATTGGCATGCGCTACAATGTAAGAAGTCTCCACTGAAATATATTATTTTATCCCTGAAATTTCAGCCATCAGAAGTCATGAGCATAAAAGAAGCTCTCATAATTTCCTTTCCCCATTCCTCTTAAACACACAGCTAATCTGGAAGTATAAAGAGACCTTTGTTTTCCTTCCAGAGACCTTTATTCCAGCACGATCCTCTGGTAGTCTGATCACATAAAAAACCCCCACAACTTCCCCCCAGGCACTGTCAGGCAATGCTCTCAATAGCACTGATGCATTGGGTAACTTTAATAATTTGAAGATAATTCTGCTAAAACTCTCATTGGTCTCATTGGTTTGCTGGAGATCTTTTAGATTGATCCAGCTCCTCTTGGATATATAAATATGTGCAACAAAAACATATTAGCTCCATGAAGATGTCTTGTACAGCCATGGTTGTACAGCCATTTGGAGATGGTAAATCTCTTTCTTAACATTTAACTGTCTTAAAAAACTAGAAAGGAAACATTTCCATATTTTACATAAAATGAACAACTTCAGCTACAAATTGATATGAATACTTGGAACAATGTTGATCAATAAAATTTTAGAAATTAGAAAATGCATTTTTTAAATAGTATTTTTTAGATGATAGAATTTTTTTTCTGACTAGGAAGAAATTGATTTAACTTTATTTCCAGTTTTATTGAAATGGACTCACAGTCATACAATTCTAAAAGGCAAAAGACTTGAAAGAATATTTTCTAGTTCTAAACATTTCAAGTTCTCTACAATAAATTAAGGTACTGTGTTTGTATTATTTTAGTGACACTTTTATGTGTTGCTACTCCTGAAATGTCCAAATATGGGAGCTTAAATATTTTATTTTCATTTCATTTGTAAAGCTCTTCCACAATATCACTAAACTCAATGGATTTTCCATCCTGATGTAAAAGTCTTATTTGTTTTCTTTTCAGAGTGTCTTTGCAGATTGGAACTTGTAATGAATAGGTTTGAAATTTTGACACTGATGGGTAAGATGTGTCAAACAGTTCATGTGCTTGGACTGTTGACATGACATGCCATAATGGAAAAAATACAAAAATGCCAAATCATATTTTGAATGAAGATTTATATTCTCAAATGAAGTTCTTTTATCTGTTATCTTTCCAAAATTTAAAAAGCCAGTACAAAAGTAAAACCTGTAAAATTATTGATTTCCCATAAAGCAGAAAGTGATTTTCAACCTGTTGTACCTTATATATCAATCAATATGATGGGACTTAATGGTTATGTGTCTGTCAGTGGTTTCCAGGATTATTATTACTATTATTTGTGAATTTGTGTTACACTTTTTTCTTTTTTTAAAGAAAAGACATGAAAGAGTTACAAATCTGTGTCTTACACCAGTTACCTCACTGCCATAAACCACATGTATATGTAAAATATTTATTTTTCTAAACTCACAACTGGAAGGGATGTGACCATCATCAGTGCAGGGGTACCTGAGGGGTATGGGGAAGGGTCCACACGGAGCAGGACGTAAAGGCCAGATCCAGAGAATACAAAGATGGTGAAACTGTGTGGGCAAGACTTACTTGTGGGTGGTGAATTTGCTGTCCTGGAGAAAGAGCGAAAACATAATGGTGGAGCTTATTTTATGGGAAACTGTAAAGGGATTTCTTAAAAATACAATTAATTACAATTAATTTTTAAATTTTTAAATTAATTTTAATTACAATTACATTAATAAACACGTTTTTAATGTTGCTTCTTGGTGCCCAGGAAAGGCTGAGGGAGCTGGGGCTGCTCAGCCTGGAGAGGAGCCCCAGCTGAGAGGGGCCCTCAGGCCTGGCTGTCCCTGTGTGCAGGGAGGGGCAGAGCAGGGCCCACGCTCTGCTCCAGGGCCCAGCAATGGCACCAGAGCCAAGGGCAGGGACTGAGCCCAGCAATTGCCCTGTACATGAGGCACAATTTCTGCCTTGGGCACTGCCCAGCCCTGAAACACGTTGTCCAGAGAGGCCATGGGGTCTCCTCCCTGGGGATATTCCAGAGCCCTCTGGACACACTGCTGTGTCCCGTGCACTGGGATGGACTTGCTGGAGCAGGGAGGTGTAGCGGTGGTTTAAACTCAGAGAATGACATATCCCCTGAAGAATTTCTGGGGGCCTAGAAACTGAGGCCCCTCTGAAGGTAGAGTTAAGTTTGGCCTTAGAAAGGGAGTCGAACTCCCCCCCGCCTACCCCTCAGTTAACAATAGTATCTTGTGTCTCACTCTTTCCTCCCTTACTCCTTCCCAACTGGACCCTGATCTTCCAACCCTTCCCCGTTTCCTCCCCTGTACCATTATGAGATAAGTTGTAATCCTCAGAATAAAAGTCTGAATGTTGGGCCATTCCGGGGTCTTTTGCCCCTGAACCCAAGCAGAGCAGACCCTCGTGTCTTGTGTCCAATTTGGGCTCTGGGCAAGGGAACACTCTCTCTCTCAGCAGCTCTCTGACTTTTAGAACAGCGGCCACCACCCCAGGGAAGCCCGGCTCACGGCAAGGGGAAAAGAAGTCCCTAGCTGAAGTTGACTTAACAAAAAGGAAACTCTCAGAACCAGCTGCTGAGCCGCCAGCCGTCCCTGTGGTCAGCTGTCCGGCCCTTGCCAACGGCCGCAGAGAGGCGGCACCAGATGAGCCACTGAGGGCCCCTCCAGCCTGACCCACTCTGATTCTGTGTGTTTCTGCTGTGTGATCTTACAAAGGGCAGCCTTAATTTGGCTGCAGCCTCTCCAAAATGATTTTTTGGGGGGAGCAAAAACTACACAAGAGAAGAGACTTTTTCTTCCCATCCCTTCTCTCTACCCCCATTACAGACAAATAGTAAGAAAGCAGAATGATTTATTTTTATGTAAGGGAGGAGCTGGGCTTGCAGTACCCTGATGAGCACTGTGTGTTGGTATGGCAGGGATCTCCTGGAGTCTATTGAGAGGTCTGTCCTGCTCACTGTGCCAGCAGCTAAGGCAGCTCAATTAAATCCTCCCCACTGGCTCTGCACCAAGGCCCTGCATGAGGACAGGTCTGCTCCTCATGGGCAGAGAGAAGCCAGCCAGTTTTCTCCTGCATTTTCTGTGTGAAGCACCAGCTATCATGGACAAATAAAGACCAGAAAATGGGGAGGGGGAGGAATGGGACACAGAAATCTCAGCAATTTTTAGGAAACTCTCCCTGTTTTGACTTTAGACTGCCAGAGAGTATGCTTAGATTGGCTGTTAGGAAGAAAGTCTCCCCTGTGAGGGTCAGCCCCTGCACAGGTTGCCCAGTGAATCTGTGTCTGCCTCATCCCTGGAAGCGTTCAAGGCCAGGTCCTATGGGGCTTGGAGCAGCCTGGGCTAGTGGAAAATGCTCCTGCTTGGGGCCAGGGTATTGGAATGAGATTTAAGGTCCCTGCCAACCCAAGCCATTCTGGGAATCTATGATTCTGTGTTCCAGAAAGTGGATGTCAAAGGTCAGAAAAAGTGCAGAGCCTGTATGTGCTGAGGCCGTCCTGATGTATGTGCATTGACATGAGGTGGCCAGCAAGACCCTGGAGAATGGTCAGTGGTACTTTCCCTGACTGTGGAATCCCTGGAAAAAAATATAAATAATACTGATGTCAAAGCTGCACATGCTGGTCATGTTGTGTTTCCATAAAGGCTTGGACCTGTAGTAGAAGTCCTATAGGCTGAGATGAATAGGACAAGTAGGTGGGTCAAGGCAGTGCAGATCCCTGTGGTGACATCAGTGAAGTGTCTTGTAATTGCCACCTTAAATAACTTAGAAAGTTTTGCTTTCTTTGCTAGCTTAATTTTTATGTATGTTTGTGCTCTGTTCTGGTTGTACACTGTAATAATAAAAAAGTATTGTTACCAGCTTGGCAATCCCAGAAGGAAATGTTCTGAAATTTTAGATTTGTTGAAAATATCTATTGTAATTTTGACAATGAGCACATTCATGTTTCACAGTTACAGAAAAATAAAATAAAAACTACTGAAAATCTTTCATTGTTAAAACCTGATTTAATGTTCATAACTAGAATAAGCTGTTAAAAGTTTTTAAAGTACTCTGTTGATTTTTGACCTAAGTCTATACAAAAAACCTGTTTATTTAATTGTCATGCTGAATCTAGAATTTTGCATTCCATAAAGAGTATCCATTTAGGGAGGGAACAATCTGTCGTGGGTTTTTTTTCAATATTAAGATAAAATTCACTTTTATATTCTTTATGGCACAGCGGCCATAAAGAGTTTCTTACGCAGCCCTAGATGTACTTAGATTCAGTCTTGAGCCCTTTGCTTTTACCTAAAGTAACACAAATATATGACATGAGAGACCACATTGCTGTATTTGAGTATCTCCCTCATCCTCCAAATAAGCAGATGAAATGTGTTTGGGACCCAAACACTGGAGTATCACTGAGCTGTTACAAGTGAGCTGTCTGCTGTGAAATGCAGATTATTTTTTTTTTTTCTGCCCATCTGTTTTTATCACAAAGTTTTTCACTGAGTGAATAATTCAAATTTCAGAGGATGTCTTGTGGACAATTATCTACTTTTACTAGTTTCTCCTGAAGTAAAATCAAAGAAGGGGGCATAATTGTCTCAATAACATCATAAATTTGCTGCTTCTTTGCTTTTTTAGTAGCTACATAGTTCCAAAATTTCCTGATCTCACATAAAATTATTTATTTGATCTCATTGGTGTAGAATCATAGACTGTTTGGGAGGAAAGCTCATCTTGTTCCAATCCCTTGCCATGGGCAGGGACACCTTCCACTATCCCAGGTTGCTCCACACTCTGTCCAACCTGGCTTCAGATACTTCCAGGAATGCTGATTACACATGGCTTTCTAGGGACCTTCCAGATGTTTCTAGGCAATGGAGAGCACTCAAGGATTAAGAAACCTAGTTCAATGACATACCTAGACTTCTTTTTTCCCTGCCAGTATCTTATTTTAAACAGGTAGGTATGTCTATGAATGAAAGCAATTAAATTACACGCTTGCTTAAGTAGCTCACTGAACCCAGCTGCAATGAATACGCAGAGTGACGTTGTGCTGCTATTGTTTCACAGAGCAGGCGGCTGTTGTTACTCTGCTTATCTCCATTTTTATGCTCATTTTTATGACCTGCTTTTGTGAACGCATCTCCTGTTCTCAAATCTTCATCAGTAATTCTTGAAATAAACAATTCTGGGCAGACTATGATCATTCTGTCGCACTTGTTAAAGTCTTTAAGTATCACTTTTCTGTTTTGAAAGACACATTTTAATCCATTTGCTTGTTATTTTGTAAACAGTCTAAAAATAAAGCACAGAATCCTATGAACACATTTCTTGTGGCATAGTTAATGCAGAAATAATTTTAATAAAATAACGCCTTTCTACAGACAATAAACAAATTTTAAATGATTCATAATCAACGTCAGGATATAATTTTGTCCCTCTGAATGTGTTGGCAAATGTGAGGTAGAGAGGGAGAAATAGAAACAATTAGAAAAAGGGAGAGTCACGGGGAGATAGACAGTGGGACAGAGAGATAGGTTAAGTAAAAATACCACCACTCTGGGGATCCTGAGAGCATCTCATTAATCCTCTTCCTCTGGTCTTCTCTTGTCTAAGAGATGGGTGCAGTCTGGATCTGCTCACTCTATCTCCACCTAAACATAAAGAAAACAAATAAAAATAAGTAGAGAATGGGGAAAAATTAGGGAAAACTCCATCATAACTGCTGGGATCAGCTGACAGGCTGAACATGTCTTCTCCCATATAGGGATGTCTATTGAGTGAGAATCACACAGTCTGCACTGAAAACATTTTTTGGGGATTAGAACTTCTCTATGTATTGCTTTGAACATATTTTTGCAGTCAGACACCATCACTGACGATCCTCATACCCTAACCTGTCACAATTTGATATTAATAAAGAATGTTATTCCATGAACTGTCAGTGTGAATCCTTCCTGGGCACTGGCAGTCACTGGCAGCAGGGAACAAACTCAGACAAAGGGGGAGAGCTACTGAGGGCTCTCCCTTGTGCTGTCGGCAGAGTTGAGGAAATCTCTCCTTTTCACATGACAGCACATAAATGGTGAGACATTGTCCTGGTTTAGGGCAAATATTTAGGAGGAAACCTCTGAGGGATCTCCTCTAGGAAGAGCCGATTCCAATCACCCCTCCCCCTACAGGTCCGGGAAGAATTTCCTTAGAGAAAAGTGGAAAAAACTATTTATTTAACAAATAGAATATTTACAAGTATAGGAAAAATTTGGATAATATGAAAACAATGAAACCTCTCCTTCCTCTGAAGAGATGGTAGATTCAGAGTCCGTCTGAGTCCGGTTCAGTTCTCCAGTGGGGGGGGCCGATTGCCGGGCCCGGCTGTAGGAGTCGGCGAGGGGAGGCCCCCCGGGGGTTCCCTGGTATCCTGGGCCCACGCGATGCCAGACCATCCCAGGAAGAGGAAAAAAAGGAAAAAATACCCAGCAAAAGAAACAAAGTCTCTCCCTGCAAAAAGCCGGGAAAAATCCGAGGAAAAACCCTCCACTGTGAGCTCTTCCAGCACCCACACCAGAGAGAGTAAAAAAAAAAAAAGAAAAGAGATAACGCTGTCAGCTGGAATGTAGCCTTGCTTCATTGGAGTAAAGGTATCCTGCAGACAAACGGCGAGTGGTTTTTTTTTTTTCCTCCACCTTTACTTTTCTCTGTCTTTCTGAGACCAACTTAAAACTGCAGAACTTAATGTCCAGCACAAGCAAGAGGACGATTGGGGATACAAACAGGTCATATGGCCAACCCAGGACAGACATGCAGAAAATTGTCCCGAAAGATATATATTTGACCACATTAGTATTTAGTATTGATTAGTCTATTATACGGATGACACAAAAAAATTGATTGGCACTGCCAGGGCCTCTCATTAAACTGGTATACATTTAATTATATATATGTATATATATATATATGTAAAATGATAAGAAAACAGTCCTTCTACAGTATCTTCAAAAACATTCTCTAAGTAAAAATACATTTTGATGATTACTGTTAATTAAATATTAGCAATGCTTTAGCATTCTATGCACTGGTTTAAATACGCACATTCAATTCTATTTTTATCAGTCTGCAAAATGTTGTAGTTGCTTTTATTTTCCATGATTTAATTTCAACTTCTGTGTCTTCTCTTAATATTTCTATGGCATAGTGCCATCTTGGGGATGCTGTGAGCATCTGAAAGGACATGAACCAGACTGAAAGAAAATCAAAATATTTTTGCTGCACTATGTTGGTGGATGCTAGGACACTAAAAATAAATGTGACTGAAATCTAGGACTCTCTAAAGTACCAAGAGTATCACAGCTAATGTTCTGTCTGTAGAAACCACCACAAATTCTTGAATGCAGCATGTTAGCTGATATTTTAAACTTGTATATTCTAGTGTATGTGAAACAGAGAATCTCATCTTTTCCTTTAAATGTACATTTCTCCTCTAATTAAAGAGAAACACTTACATAATCCTAAAGGATTTGGAAGCTGGAAGAGGAATTGTATTTTGTTAAGGACAATGACACTATTTTGGGGAATCTTTGTCCCAGTTTCCAGTCATTGGTAGATTTATAAAGAGACCATTTCTTCTTAGTGTGAAAGGAGAACAAAAAATAGAGAAATATTGTTTTAGTCACATTCATTTAGTCCTTTTTAGCTTGACCTTTATTAATAGCTGGAAGACGTTCAGGGCATAATTTGAGCCTTCATTCCCCAAAGCAAAACCAAATAGATCTGCTGACAGTGTGCAGTACATGCATGGGTACTCTTGTCCTCAAAATATTTCAG
This sequence comes from Petroica traversi, assembly GCA_025920805.1. Taxonomy (NCBI): domain Eukaryota; kingdom Metazoa; phylum Chordata; class Aves; order Passeriformes; family Petroicidae; genus Petroica; species Petroica traversi. Next base: position 2,828,422 of record JAHLSL010000200.1, read on the forward strand.
GGTTTTATGTCCTATGGTGCAACCATACCAAGGGACCACTGCTCCATCACCCACAGCAAACACCAGATTTTCCTGTACATTTGTTTGCATAACATAAAGAAATGTTCCACTTAACAGAGACTGCTTGTAAGTTCTCTGAGAGTCCTTTCCCAACACAGCTACCTGCAGCCTAAGACGGAGCCGTGTCCTGCAGCTCGACAGGTGGTTGAGAAGTTCCAGCCTGAAATAGTGCTGTTGCTGGTGAGTTTGCTGTTGATTTAAGGGCTAAGATATGTACAGGAGATGGTTCTTATTTCAGGAATTAGCCCTTTAATTAGAAGCTTTGGAGAATATTCTCATGTCCTCTCCAGGTGCAGCTTTTTCCCCTTAGCAATGAGGACTTGTGCCAGAAGGTGCTACGGTGGGACCACCTCACCCGCAAGTCCTTTCTGTTTGCAATGAACAGCCCAGCAAGGCACCTTCCTTCACCAGCTGTGTCAGGAAGTTCTCTTTCATGCATTCCAGGAGCCTCCTGGATTGTTTCCTCTGCTCTGTGTTATGGTTCCAGCAGACACCTGGTAAGTTGAAGCCCCCCATGAGAACAAGGGCCAGTGATAGAGACTTCTTCCAGCAACCTCATGGAGTGTTCTGGTGTTTTTTTACAAACTCCCACCATGATCTCTGCCGTGCTGGCCTTCCTCCTCATTCTCACCTGTAAACACAACTCTCTCCTCACCTTCATCAAACTCCAGACCATCAAAACCCTCCCTCACACACAGGGCTGCACAACCACCTCTCCTTCCTCATGTGCCTCTTCTGGCGAGTTTGCAGCCATCCATTGCACCACTCCAGTTGTGCCAATTATCCCAGCATGTGACAACAACTGCATCACAGCTTTCCTTTGAAGGAAAGTATTGGTTAGATGTGCATGTGCTCCAGGGGAAATGTATGACAAAAGTGATCCTTTAACTGCTGATTTATGATGAGTAACTTGGGGATGAGTTGCAACAAAACTTACGTGCTAAAATGGCAAAGGCAGTGATCAGCAGCTGTATGTTTAGAAACAGGAGAGGATACCTCACTGCATGACCTTTTAAAGGTGAGCAAAAAGAGGCTCAATCAGTTAAAAAGGCTGTGTTGGTTCATTAGCTACATAAGGTTAATGGTGAGGATGCAGAGACATATTTTGTTCTTTAGAAATGGAACAATGAGAATTAACCATTTAGCTTATATAGAAATCAACACACTCACACACACACACACACACACACACATATTTAAAATTTCTGGGGATGATAAAAGTGTAGATGTGAATGAGAAAATAGAGCAACACCCAGGGGTTGGGACATGAAGAAAGGAACAGCTCAAAAAGCTACTCCTGAATCCTGTTGTTGTTATCTGCCTAATTTAAAACTATAACAGACAATTTTCTTCTTAACATTTTGAAAGTTTTCATATTTTTAGATAAGGCTTTTGAAATCCTTTGGATATCAGAAAGGTTGTGACTCTTAAATGTGTCTGAGAAACACCCATTAAAACTCTCACATATCAGTATCCAAAATGCAATGATAAGGTAGGAAATTCCACTAGATAAGTATCTGAATAAGTTAGGGATCTGAAGAACTTGCTTTTTGATAGATGCTTTAGAATGATACATCTTACAAAACAATATAAATTAAACTAATTGTATGGAAGCAAGTCTTTTTTCCTTTCTAATTTATAGTGTTATTTCAACCATGATGTCTCTATTTTCACGGTTCAGGAGATTATTCTTCCATATTAACAAACATTTAATCATATTAAGCTAGAGTTTGTTCTCCAAAACAAACGAGAAATTATTATAATTAAACAAGGCTTTTGCAACTGCCATTATTTAAAAATGCTTGGGAGCATCCCATCAGGCATTATTAGAGAATTTGTGAGTGGCATTTCCCACACAATGGTTACAGCCTGGAGTGGCACACACTGCCCAGCTCCAGTGCTCTGCTTGGAACACTGAATAGTTGTATTAAAGTTTCAGTCATATCAAACTATGATTAACAGCACAAACTTGTTTCACAAAGAGTTCTGAAAGTCATAAAGTGGAAAATGGGAAATTGCCAGAGCAATTTAATAACTTACATTCTGAGCAGAAAATTCATGTATATATTCCCACTGCCTTTTCTTATAATAGTTTCCAAACAGATATAAGCAACAGGTCGAGGAACCTATATTGAGCTCTGTGAACATTGATGCGCTGTAGAGTGAATTTCTTAATAAAACAATTTTCTTAATTGCTACAGATAAAGTAGGACACTGATAAGGGATAAGAACAACATGTCAATGTTAATTTGGGTGACTTCCCCTTCTCTCTCATTACTAGTGGTTATCCCTGATGTTAAATGGTTTTTATGGTGTAATGGTGTTTAAAAGACCTCACAGTTACCTGAATGTGCTCTCTATTTTCTCCTCTTACTCTTCTGCAGCAATGAAAATGGGAACAAGGAAATGCACATCAATCTGAGTAGTATTTATTTACAGGGACTGATCCTATACTCTGCACAATATTGTGACTAAAAACCCAGGCCAGTTTCAAATGTAAAAAGAACACTTCACTAAATTCACATTAAGTATACATATTGTAAACTGTGAATTCTTACCCTTTATTAGTCATCATCACATCATAATTATCAAGCTTATCCAAAGTTACCTTTAAGTGTAAGGGAGCTGATGCTGTGAATCCTTACTGCTGAGGTCCTCAATGGTCTTAATCACCAAGGTCAAAGAGATTAGGCTGGAGATCTCTTGGTCAAGGGGAGTTGGAATCCACGCAGGAATCTTCTTTCTTCCTGTTGTTGTTTGACACTGGGCAAATTCCAGACACCCACGAAAGTCACTCACTTACCCTCCCCTGCCACAGCTTGGAAGAGGAAAGGAATAAATTTAAGGAAGGCTTCATGAGTTAATGACTGGGAGAAACACCCCAAGGGCAAAACAGACTCAACTTAAAGAGACAAGTGAATTTATTACTAACAAAATGAGACAAAGATAATGAGAAATAAAATAAGCCCTCAAAAACACCTTTCCTTCCCCCAAACCCTCCCTCCTTTCCACTGACAGCACAGGGAGACAGAGGGGGGTTTTGTTCATCACCTGAGGTTTTATTCTGTTGCACAGGGGGAGGAGTCCTTCTACTGTGAGGCTGTGGGGTCCCTCTCACAGGTGACAGTTCTCTGTAAACTTCTCCACTGTAGCTCCAAAGCTCATGAGCAGCAGTCTTGCCAAAACTGCTGCAATGTGAATCCCTCCCACGGGCACACAGTCCTCCCAAAACTGCTGCAGTGTGGGTCACTCTTCCATGGGATGCAGTCCTCCAAGGACAGGCTGCTCCAGCCTGGAAGCAGGGCCCCCTCTCTCCACTGGCTCTTCAACTGGATCACAGCTCCTCCAGTCATCCACCTGCTCCAGCATGGACATCTTCCCCACAGGTGGATCTCTGCATCCCCTGTGGAATCCCATGGGCTCTGAGTGGATTTCTGCATCGCCTGTGGATCATCATGGACTATGAGTGGATCTCTGCATCCCCTGTGGATCCCCACAGGCTGCAGGGGAACAGTTGTTTCACTGTGGTCTCACCACAGCCTGCAGAGGAATCTCAGCTCCAGCCCCTCCTTCTGCTCTGTCCTTGGTGTCTCCATGTTTTTTCCCTTACATGTTTTCACCTCCTTCTCTTCTCTGGCTAGAAAAAACTGTGTCCACCTTGTTTTGATTTTCTATTAAATCTCTTTTCACAGAGGCATTACCAACCTCTCTGACTGGGCCAGCAGCATGTCCATCCTCAGAGCCATCAGGGATCGGTTCTGCCGGACACAGTGGAAGCTCCTGGCAGCTTCTCACAGAAGCCACCACTGTGGCTCCCCTGCTGCCAAAAACCAGGCTGTGCAAAACCAACACAGTTACTCTTCTTTCCTTCTCATCACTGATATAAACTTTTTAGCTAGCTTCTAAAGAGAAAATACTTGGTTTCATCTGATCCCAACATTGTTTCTCCTACTCTGAGGATCACAAACAGTACTGATCTGGTTTTGCTAGGCTTCTTGTAATTCTGGTTTCATCAGCTGCCTTGCCTGCTCCTTTGCCACCCCTGTGCTTGCCTTGGAGATTTTACCACTTGCATTTGTCTGTTACATTCCTTGTTTGGCTGACTCTGATATTAAACTCTGCCCCTTAGACATTGTATGTTATTCCTATGTTTATGCTTATTTGTGTGATAAAATTATTACACAGGAATCTAAACTGCTAGTTACAGGGTGACAAAATATATACTGTCACTATTTATGCTATTTTCGTGTGTTCATATCCAGTTTCAAGGCAAGGGAAATATGAAACGATCTTTAAAGCCCCTTCCAAAGCAAGAAATTTTATAATTTTATGATTCTGTGATTTGACAATGTTTCTGAGTATTGAAAATGTGAGGTATTTGCAACATGCAATAAACATATGAAGGTTTTTTGCAAGAAAACACTGGCTGTAGATCAAAAATTTGTGTTTCACTCCTAATTTGTAGTGCTCAACAAAGGAATGTCTACTGTCCCTACTTTAAGAGGTGTATTTTAGAAATATTCATATTATTGACAAATTGCATCATGTCTTGTAATAAAGAGGAGAAAATTATCTTTGAGAACAGATGAAGGACAAAAAAAAAATCTACATGTCCTCTCTACTTACTTTGCTGGCTGGTATCTGGGGCATTCCCTGCTGACTACTTCTTCCCAGCCATGTATTTTTAATTATCCAATAGCTCCTGAGCTAGCACAGCCATGCTGCTGATTAACGTGACTATAGACAGGACAAGGGGACCTCACTTGAATAATTATCAGCTTTCCATGTAGTCTAGAGAGGTTTGTAATCCTTGAATTAACTTTTAGGAAAATTCAATGTCCAATGCCAGGAACACATCAGATTGTGTATGACCTTTAGTGCTAATCAGGGAGCTGTATACTAACGAGAGATGCTTATATTTGCTTTTTTTCACAGAATCAATAACAGCTTGTTATGTTTAAAATACTGCTTTATGTGAGACTCTAAACAGCTGAGAAACGCTGTGAATCAGATCCTGTTTGTAAATTTGTCAGATATATTATATAGTTCTAGAATTCCGTGATAATTGTAGAGCTGGCTCCATCCGAGCAGTCATAAACCTTACTAAATTTTTTAATTTTAAGTAAAGGTAAAGCAAATAAAAGCCCCAGATATTAGGAGCATTAACCATTTTTCAGTTTTCCTTTAACTTGTGTGTCAGTGGGAATTAGCTTTTCTTCAGGTCTTCAAGCCTTTTTGTCTTTGTTTTACCTTATTTTGAAATAAACATACAGGAACACAGAAAGTTTTCTGCTCTTTTCCTAAAGGCAGTTTGGTGTTTTCACAGGAACAGCCTCAGCTACTTTTGCTTTCCCCCAGGTTGTCACAGCAGAGCCATGGATCTGGAACATTGGGATGGAGTCCTTTAACACCTGCTGCTCACTATCATCACAGCTCTGTCTGACTGATTACTGGGGATCTGGAGTTCTGCCACACAAACAGGAGAGTCTATACTTAATTTAAATTCTTATTGACTAAATTTACGGACACAATAGCAAAAAAAAAAAAGTAAAACAACAATACTAAATACTCAACAAAGACAAATAATAGCACAGCACCAACACACCAGACTCAGAGCTGATTCCTCATTTTTAGATGCTATTTCCAGCCCACACCAGGGCTGGTGGTCCCTCTCAGAGAACACCAGGGACACCTGGAGAGGGGATAACAAGGGCTGTTCTGACTACTGCCCAAAGTAGGTGCAGCACTTTATGTATTCCATGACTTCACTGTTCCTTTCTGTGTGCTGTGAAGACAAGGCTCCAGAGCTTTCATGTAGCAGCCAGGCCTATGGCAGCTCTTTTGGGGAAGTTTTCAGAATGTTTTCCCCAAATTTGTTTTGCCACACTACATTTGCACCATTAATCCTCCTGGTCTGCCTGTTTTGTGGATCACCCTGTCAAATATTGCTTCAAATTGATTATTTCATTCAACCATTAGCTTATTACAATAGTTATGTCTTATTTACTACTGTTAATTGCTTTCTAAAATTGTTTAGTGTGCTAATACATTTCTTCATTTTCATCTAGATTTTGCATCACTAATCTGAAAGCAAAGCACTTGCTTGGAGTATGCATCCTTCTGTTTATATTCTTTTATTCTCTTTTCTTGTAGCTCGGAGGACTACAGCTGTAAAAATTGTTATGTTATATTTGTCTACTGCAAAGTCATAGCAACAAGACAAGGTCACTCAGACTCCTCCACAGCTGTTTGAAGGACTAACGTCAGAAAGAGCAATACTAATTAACTTTCTTTTATTTTAGCTGAGATAACTCTCCATGTGGTACATTTGTGCAAGTTAGTGTGGTGTATTTGCTTTTATAATTAACAAAAGCAAGGACACAGAAGATGCTGTAGCATGGAAACAGCAATTTTGTCATCATACTAATGCATGGAAGGGCATGGGTAGAAAAACCAAAGCAATAAATAAAGTATATTGGTAGTGAAAATAATTCATTCAGTTGCAACTTAAGGCAAATTTTGCAACAAGCCCAGAGCCTGAAGTACTGTGAACAGTTTGAACCTTGCTCTTACTGGTCACTGCAGCATTTCAAGCTAAAGTTTCCTTTTTTCAATATGTGTGTTACTAATTACTCTTCTAGAAATTCATATACAGCAAAAATGAAGCAGCTGCAAGGACAGTGAAAAAGCACAGTTGCTCTAAACCTGTCCACATTTATCTGTGTAGCATTTTTGTGTCCAATACAGGCATTTAGGTTATATTCATTCCACCATTTTTGCCATTCACAATGAAGGTTTGTAGGTCCTCCAGAATAGTTTATGGCTTGTGGACAGGTTTTTTTTTGTGACAGAAAACCATTCTGTTCCCCTATTAGATAGATGTTCTAAAAATGAGACCTTTTGCCCTCATAGAGTTTGAAAAAAAGACATTCTGAAAACTTCTATTTTGCCCCCGACAAGAAGAATCCTGGAATGGTTAAGGCTGAAAATGACCTCTGGAGAGTCTCAAGCAGGTTCAGCTGTAGCAGTTGGGTTCTTATTTCCAAGGATGGAGATTCCACAGAACAAAAGTTGCATCTGCTTTATCTCCATTTTAGGGAGCTGATTTCAGGAGATGTCAAGACGTCAAAACATTTGTTAAGATAAATGATTTTTTAAATTTCCTTTTTTTTTAAAATTTCCTGAGCAGTTTTTATTGGGTGATGTTATGGTCTTTTCAATTTGTGTATTGGAAAGAGGGAGTTCATATCAATTTTCATTACTGCACTGCACACAGAATTATTAAGAGTGGTACTTGCAAGTAAAATTAGTGCAACTGATTTTTTTTTTTTTAATCTCCAGATAATGCTACTTCTGTAGGCTACTCTAAGTTTTGGTGCAGTATAAGCAATATTTTTTAAAATAGGTTTTATTCCAATCATTGTGAGAAGCAAACCCCATGAACAATTCAAGGACATCACAATAATTTAGAATTTCTGTGTTACAAGTTAAATATTTAGATAGAATGTGAATTTGACTGACTAATAGTCTCTGCACTAAGACATGATTTTGATTGAATGGGCTAATCTTGGCATTCTTCCAGCATAAATTTTCCCCTTTTTATTTCTTTTGCCAAAAGTGAAGAAGCAAAACAAAGACTTGGAAAAGCTCCAAGTCCTTTGGGACACTCTCATGAATTATATGTATTAAAAAAATAGCTAGTTTTCGGTAGGAAAAATTTAAGATGAGGCATAATAGGTTAGAGTAGCAAGGAAGAAGCTCAATAGCATCTGGAAGAGAGCGATTGGAAAAAGTCAACTCTGTTAATGAACGTATAACATATAACTTGATGTTTTCCAGGAGGCTTTGACACTGCCTTGGAAGGAAAAAGACATTAATATCCATCTACCAGGGAGCTGTATTTGTATTAAACTGTGCTGTGAAGTTCAATGGGAGTGGCAGTCTTTAGCTCATGCTCATATTAACTCACATCTACAGCGTAAAAAAATAAATCTGCCAAAACTGTAGAAGACTACGTGCTCTGATTTTTTTCAAATGTAACTTCTTCTTTGACATAGAGAGATAATTGGTGCTTGGTATCAGATAGACACTTGGTAATAAATACCCAGACAGCAATTATGAGAACTAAAGCCTACTCAGAAATATTTTTTTTTTCTGTCTTTGTCCAATAGATTTTTTTTGCATATATGTTATAGCATCAAATATTTATTCCCAGGTTTTCCAATCATTCCCCCAAACTTCTGTTTTGGCTGGGTGTTGGCTTTTTTTAGATTTTGGGGGGGGGTTAACTTTGTGTTTGTAGAACACATCATATGTACAAGATGTCACCATGCTCCTGCTCCCGTGTCACTGCAGTAGGAAACTATAATATTAATAATTCCCACTAATAATTCCCTGTCCAAGATTGTTAGCCAGAGTAGGGAGATCTCTGGAATTTTTCTCATGCCTTTTTTATTATGTATGATGAATTTATTAAAATAAAGAAACTAAAAATGATGAAAATATGAAAGCCGTAACTTTCAATCATGTTTTTTTATTGTAATTGTTCATATTTATTTGTGAGACCGAGATTTCTGATTTATTGGGAGAATTCTGCCTGAATTTCTGAATTTCCCACATTTTCCATACTACAGATGTCAGGGCAATTGGGAGGTAAGAGGGATATCCTGTAGGGAATTGAAGTCTTAATGGACTTCTGTGGATGTATAACGAATCTGAGAGCCTGAAGGTACTTCCAGAACAGCCAACAGGAACCAATGGCTTCATCCTCGGTGGCTTCCATTCAATATTCCCTTTGCAACTGGGACATTTGAAGTTTTGAATCAAAATTATTTTTCTGTGAAAAGAGAGCAGCTTTGCTCCTGATTCTGGGGAAAACAGAGATCAAGAACACTGAGAGGAAGCATAACCAAATAGTAGAAAATCTAAGAGTGTGATTTTCCTGTATTTCAGTTTATTCACTTGTAATTACACTGGCACATGATCCATTCATGTTATTCACACCTATCACAAATCTGTTTTAGTTTGGTTTTAAAAGGACATGAAATTTTAAAAATTAAATTAATAGTTAAAAAAAACCAGGCCATTCTTCCATAGGTTTCTTTGGTTGGTTGGTTTATTTGGTTTGTTTTTTGTAATAATATGTGTTTGTACCTTGCTTGTTTTGCGCCTGTGCCCAAAACAATACTTAATAACCATAGAGTTTCTCCTGTATAGGAGTTAGTACAAATTCTAGGAATAAAATTATGACAAAGCAGGTGAACAGTGGAAGAACACAATAAACATGTTATGGAAGATAGTGTTACTCTGTGGGAAGTTTATGAAACAAGTTATAGCACATAATAAAGAAAAATAAAGCTGAATTCATGAAAAGTAGAACATGAGAAAAAAGACTGAATCTATTAAAGTGGAGGAGACATTAGAAAAATGTGGGAAAAAAGCAATAACAATTACTCCAAAAAAGCTGGAAAGATTCTCAGTTTGAGGACATTTTTGGGTACAAAATAAAAAAGACCTGCCAGGAGGCTGGTCACATTCTTAATGAGCATACTGAATATGACAGGAGATGTGAGCAAAGAAAATAAACATGATTTTCTGTGGTAACTAGAATAAAAAATAATAATAGGGCATATTCCTATTCCTACTGTAGTGGACTGTAAAGATTTTTCTGGAGAAAAAGATTCTGAGATCACCAATCTGGGAACTACCAGAAAAATGAAAACACTACTGCTTCAGCAGGTTTTAAAAATATATTATACCTTTTTTTTTTCTTGAGAATATTTTCAGACATAAATATTAAAAACTCATCACATTTCCAAAAGTACCTGACAATAAGGAAATTAAAAGAAATTTCAGCATTTACATGAAAAACTTAGTGTTTTGATAGAACAATTGGTGAGTTAATGACTAATGAATAATTAAACCTCTCTGACAACATATTGATGGTCCCTGACTTTGCCGTAGGCTACACTTCAGTCCTTAGATTGCAAATGATTTAGAGGTGCTGATCTAATATTATTAATTTCTTCAGACTTCTTAAGGCACAGATGTTCTTGGGAAGTCTTGCTGTATAAAATATTCCACAGTAAAATTAACAATTGTAATTCGTGGCGTGCTTGACATTCCTGAGTTTTGAGGAAAGTCTGACTTAACAAAGAGTTGAAAGTAACTTTTCCTGTTTAATAAAGAGAAGCACAGGATGCCCAGAGAAGCTGTGCCTGCCTCTGGATCGCTGAAAGTGTCCAAGGCCAGGCTGGATGAGGCTTGGAGTATCCAGGGCTAGTGGAAGGTGTCCCTGCCATCGGCAGGGGGTGGCACTGGATGGAATTTAAGGTCTCTTCCAGCCCAGACCATTCTGGGATTCTATGACTCGAATATTAATTAGATCATAGTCTTTTTAAAACAGTTTGTTCAAAATATACATGTAACACATCATTGTTTTCCTAGTTTGGCTGCTGAAATTGTGATTTAAATTCTAATGTCAGGACTCGAGAGACATCTAACAGTGGGTGTTTCCACACCAATAAAATCCAAACAAACTAAATCCCAAACTATTCTTCTAAAATACTGATTTTCTAACTTTATAGGTAAAGGTCAGTGTCTTCTGAGGACATGTTTTACATTTATTCAGTATTTTAAGTTTCCTATGGTTCAGCCCTGTGTTTTATCTAAATGTTCTATTTTTAATTCTCCAGTTCTCTATAACTGCAGTTTAGGTTGGGTCTTCCACCACTAAGAATTAAATAAAATATTGGTTATTAAATAGCTGCTTTATATTATTTTTTTGATCCAAATAACCCATACCAGTTTTCAAGGATGGACACATGAGTGAATAAAGGACATAACTAAGAATGAATTTCCAAAGTTTTTATTATTTAAGAGTCTGATAAAATTATTGCCAAAGTATTTGTCTAGGACAGTCGATTTATACAGAAAAAGAATGTATGTAATTCCCTGTCAGAACTTGTTAGTCAGCCTGATCCTCTAATTGCATAAATAAGAAGAGGAACAAAACAGCAGAGTATTTACATTCCAATGTGTACATATCTTAAATGATTACTTGATTTGCTGTAAGCATCCTGTGAAAATTAAAGCACAGCTGTTGTTGCATGATGAGAATTATAGACAAAAAATATTTCCTTCAGTGGGAGCTGAAATCAGTCATTATTTGGCAGAAAGAATTAATTGCCTCACTGATTTGTTCCCCTATACTTAATAGCACCCTTCTAACTTTAAATCACTTCCAAGCAATAAATTTGTGGATTAAATCCCAGCAAGTACAAACTGAGTTGGTTCTTCTGAATTCAAAGATATTTACGTTTATGCAAATAGAGAATCAGTTTGTGATTCACCAGTTTAATTTATATATGCAGGATATACCTTCTTTCACCCCTATTAACAAATTCAAGCATTTTAAGTAATTTCTAAGTTCTCCGAGGTGGTTGATCTTTGAAATCATTTGTTAATCAGCATTCAGCTACAAGGAGGAGGCAAGCTGCGTATTCTCCAAGTGATAATTCCCAGGTGCAAAGTGGGAAAACTTTAAAGACCACAAAATCAGACCAAGTTTTATGAACATATCCTGCCTGTTGTGTCTTTCACTGCTATTTACAACTATCCATATGATCAGTGCACACAGTTTAATAACAGATAAATGATATGCTTGTCCTGAGGCAGAAAATAGAATATAAAAGAGAGAGCAACCTGCAATTTTGTATCATTGCTTCTACAGTCAAACAGCCCTGCCTCACACTTCACTCAGTGGGAAAAACAGGCCTGCTGAAGTAAGAATAATCAGGCAGAAAATGCTACAAGGAGGAAAAATCCAATCCAAGCTTCCGTTGGCTCAAGTGTTTACGAATACATTACACAGCTCATAAAGTTTCACAAGGAATCAATTAACAAATCAAGAAGCGAAGAAAATAAAATCTCATTGAAAGAAAAAAAGGATCTTCTTGACTTGTATTTCTTTTCAGGCTTTGTGTTATTCTTTAATAAAGACCTGAGATTCAGAATTTTATAGGGCTTCTGAGAGAGAAGAACTAAGCCTTGGGAACAAATCACTAAAATTATACAACTGTGATAATTTCCTCCAGTTCCTCCCCAGCAATCTATGTGGAAAATCCTAGAAGGACAGACAAAGTAACCGTCTCTCTTACTTCTGTTTTTAGTTTCCATTGCTTTTTGGTCATGTTTTCCAACAAATGCCTTTTAATGAGCTCTACCTTTTGGCTAAGCTTTTATTGGAATTCATTTTTGGTGTTATTGTAGACTTAATTAATTTTTTTTAAAATTATGATTTTCATGGTGAACTCCCCATTTGTTCAAACGCCTGTTGCAACCACAAGTTTTTCTTGCCTATTTTTGTTAACATCTTCAGTAGGTTTTGATTAAATATTTTGGGGAATAGGGAGGACAATAAAATTGAGGATTTAGCCTGACCTAAACTTCTGTGAAATCAGTGTGTCCTATAAACCCTCTAAGCCCAGCAAGAAGAGAGGATTAGGCTCAATTTTAGTTGCAGAGAGCATTGACCTCAGTTTGCTAAGTTTTGTTTAAGCAAAAAAGAAATTGTCTGCATGGTCATTGATGGAAAATAGTTTTGATTTATATGAATTATTATGTCATACCTCAAAAAATCTTAGAATAATTTATGCATTAAATAACGTTACATCAGTGGAAAGCAATATACCGAGTATTTGGAAAATGCAGGGTTCAGTTTCTTCAATTCAACATCTATGGAATATAATTATTATTTCTCATTCTTAGAGTCAGTTTTTTCACAAACTAGACTGTAAATTCACTGTGTGTTTCTCCTGCAAGTTAAGTCAATGCTGATAGATTTGTGATGTTTACATTAAAATTATGGAAATCAAATCCATCCAGAAAATAGTGAACTCATCCACCTCTTCATGCAACACCAAGTGAAATGTGAACCTTGGCTGAATTATGTTCTCTCTCATTTTTGACCAGTGTGGAATACATTTGAAATTACAGAAATCCCCAGGGTAAAGTAGAAAGGGGCTCTTTCGAATCCCCGAAGCCCAATTTTTTCCATTCTGCAGAAAATGCAATGTATTAAATGGACAAAACATATAAATACACATATTTTAAAATATGAAAATTATAAATACATAAATTTTAGAAATACATAATGAAACAAAATATCAATATAATATATTAATAAAATATTAATATGCTATATAAAGAAAATAGCTATATGCATATGTATTATATTTTTATATATAAAATACATGAAGTAAAATTCCAAATATACATAATACTAAAAAAGTCAGAAAATAGCAGGAGATGTAAGGAACATTTTCATGCATGGTGTCTAGATGCATATTTTGTGTGAAAGACATATGGTAGAGCAATAAAAAAAGATTCAACAGACTTCTTTACTTGGTAAAACAAAAACTTCTACCTCCTATCATAGCTAGTCCTTGGAAAATATTTTTGCAATTTTCTTTTTTCTTCTGAAATCAAGCTTTTTCTATCCTTCAGCTCTAAACCAGCACAGGGAATATAACTTGAAATAATGACAAGGGGTTAAAAATTCAGATTTTAATAAAATTTATCATAATTATAACATTTATTATAATATAATGTAATGCATAAAGAATTATAATTTATGATTTAATAATTTTTGTTTTATTGAAGTAATGGATGGAATAATATCCTTCCTAGATATTGCTTTAGTGTGACAATTACATATTCTTTTTAATATGCTGTTCTGTACCTCTAAAATATTAGAAGGAATGGAAAAGAGACCACAGAGAAAATTGATCATGTGAATAATGTAATGCCTTGAGTAAGGCAGAAAGAGGGAGGTGTAGACTTTAATTTGGTTTAAGTGCATATAAACAGGTAAATGATCAGGACATGAGTGATTATCACGTACAGAGTTATGTCCATGTGTTGTAACAGTTCTGTGTAAAAATTGTTCTCTGTTTCAAGGTACAGCCTTTGATTTGAAGGCAGTTCCTTCTTTTGATTTGAGAGAGCTCCTATGATTGACATCAGTGGTAGCATCTCACTGATTTTCATCCCACTGGAACCCCTCCATCTCAGGAGACTTTGCTCCACCCAGTGCTTCCTACTGCTTATTCATTCATTAAAATTATGTGTACAACTTCAAATTCAAGGAAGCTTGCATTAGCAATTAATGGAAAAAATCAATGAGATTTTAGGTAGATTAAAAATCTTCTAATGACAAATACATCGAATGACATGATTGGATTAATTATTAATAAAAGAGCTGCATTTGTGTTATCAGTTTGTGGTAATGTGATCTTGTTATGTCGTTAAAAACAAATGGTAACAATAGGTCCTCTTCTATTATTAGAGAATAAACGTTTGGTTTTTTCAAATGGAGACTGGAAATATATTCAGAAAAAAACTAATAAATGGCATAATTTTTTAAACTATGCATTTTTCCTTTTAAAAATGTATACAAGAAGACTATAACTTGTCTGCTGTTTTGGAATGAAGCTGAAAGTTTCTGAACTTCTTTGAAAGCAATTATCTATAGTTGTTTAAATTTTCAGTTTTAGGAAGAGCTACATAAATGGGGATGAAGACTCACTTCAAAATTCAGCTCTCTGCATAATGCAGGAAGGGTTTTTTTGGTCTGAGAACTAATTCACTCTTATCAGAGGCATATTATCCTACTAAGCAGCTCTACCCTCCTTGGTAGTGTCATTTTCTGGGTTTGAAGAAGGATATTCAGCCTTCTTGATATCCCTATAATGACTCCAATACCTGTAGGAATGACTTACAGTTAAAGCAATTTATTAAGGGGACTGCCCAGATGTCTCTTAAAAACTGACAAGTTTGGAGTAACAGCATCCTTTTTTGGAAGTATGTTCCAGTGTTTGACCATACTCTTAGTGGTCTTTATATGGTCCTTTTCAAATTTTCATTCCTTCTATGTGACAGATGTCCCAGGCCATGGCAGGGAGAGGTAGGGAAGTTGGACTTGGTGATCTTTAAAGGTCACTGCCAACTGAAAGCATTCTACTCCTTTTAGATTTGGCATAGGTGCCTCCAGGATTTCAGAGAGTCAGCCAGGTCTCAGCTCCATCTTCTGGGAAAATTGGGATATATTTCCATACTGCTCTCTTCTGTTACTATGTTCCTATTTGGTTTATGCTCTGGAAATTAGCAAATCCACCTGAAATTTCATGTAAAGTCAATGTTTCTCACTGTTCATAGAGATGGGACAACATTTTCAGCCCTTCCTCCCTTCCTCCCTTCCTCCCTTCCTTCCTTCTGAAATTCCTTCCTTCCTTCCACCACTTCCTTCCGCCACTTCCTTCCGCCACTTCCTTCCGCCACCTCCTTCCGCCACCTCCTTCCGCCACTTCCTTCCACCATTTCCTTCCTTCCTTCCTTCCTTCCTTCCTTCCTTCCTTCCTTCCTTCCTTCCTTCCTTCCTTCCTTCCTTCCT